>BSBK01013038.1:0-43833 GCA_027943335.1 Chamaecyparis obtusa | reverse complement strand
CCCTTTCACCATAAATAGACTTAAATAAGTGAATGGAGTTCTAGTCATGGGGATACCTTCTAGAGGAGTATCCTTTAACCAACAATCCTCCAAAAACTTTTTTTATACCATTCCCAAGTTTCCATCTCTTCCCTTTCCCAAAAAAATCCTTAAATTCTTGTACAAAATTCTAGATATAAGAGACATTAACAACTGTAGGGGATTGGAAGAAGTGTTCCAGAGATGGGGTATTGAGATTCCACTCACACTCATCCCCATACATTCTCCATACCATAGCCTTATTAAGAAGTCTTTTAGGTCTAATCCTGAGCGCCCCTTTTGATTTGGGATTACAGAGTTGGTCTCCTGCAACCAGAGGCAATCTCTTCCTTTTCTCAGTTCCAGACCAAAGAGATCTCTTCTGAATTCTTTGCATAATATTAGTATACTTAGCTGGGATTTTAAAAAGACTTAGGGCATATGTTGGAATATTTTGAAGACAACTTTAAATGAGCTCCTTCTAGCTTGACTCGAAAGATTACCCTTCTAGCCTGCCAACTTGTTATTAAATTTATCAATCAAGGAGTTTCCAAAAGAATTTTGGAGGTTTGAGTCCTAAAGGAAGCCCCAAATAGGACCCATGAAAAGTAGACATGGCACATCCAATAATTATTGAGATCTTCTAATGTTTATACTCAGAAGTATTGATAAATATAAATAGTATTTTTTTCCCAGTTGATGAGTTGTCTTGAGGCACTAGTGTAAATATTCAAGGAAGATTATTATATTTCTAGCCTCTCTAATAGTAGTTGCACCCATGAGGATATTGTCATTCACAAATTATCATGGGTGAAATTTTGTGGGTGTAAAGAAGGCCTTAAACCTTGAATGACCCCAACATTGCTGAGTTTATCAAAATATCTACCAAGGCACTCTACCATAATAGAAAAAAAGATTTGGAGAAATAGGATCCCCCTACCTTAACCCCTGAGAAGTCTTAAAGAAATGAGCATCATTAACCAACACAATAGTTGAAGGGGTAGAGATAAGTTGGTTGATCAACTTGATAACTATGTTCCCAAAACTAAAAGCCCTAAGGACCCTAAGAAGAAAAGCACCAATTCACTTTTTCCATAAGCCTTAGATAAATTCACTTTCATGAAGAAGCCTTTCTTTGAGGAGATGACCCAACAAATGGATATTATCATGAACAACAATGATATTATCTGAAAAAATTCTTCCAGGGACAAACCCATTTTGTTGGGGAGAAATAAAATATGGCAACATATTCAATAATCAAGATGTAAGAACTTTTGATACAATTTTATACAACGAGGTCCACAAGCTGATAGGTCTAAATGTGTCCATAATGTCATCCTCAGTCTTCTTTGGTATAAATAAAAAGAAATTTGGTATTGATTTATTTAAAATCTTCTAAGCACCAAAGAATTCCTTTATAACATCAGACACATCTTTACCTAGAATATGCCACAGCTTCTAGAACAAAAAACATGGGAAACCCATCAAGTCTAGGTACCTTGTCCCCTTCAAGGGAAATAGCAGCCTCTTCAATTTCATTAGAAGAGGGGATGACTTCTATAAACTAATTTTAAGCATCAAAAACCACATGTGGAATAGCTAAGAGAAACACTTCTTGATTCTCCAGAATTATATTATGACCAGTTGAGAGAATAGTGGAAAATAATCTCACCATTTCAGAAGTAATATCATAATTCTTGCTAAGTCTTCCTCCAACCGTGTTGAGAGAGGATATCCTATTGGAAGCTCTATGTTTTAGTGTACTCATATGAAAAAACTTAGTATTCTTGTCTCCTTCCTTCAGCCAAGTGGATCTTGACCATTGTCTCCAAAAGGTTTCCTCCTTAGCTATGATATCATGGTACTTGACCAATATCTCATTTTCTTTGTCAAATAAGTGAGGAGAGTATTCATCCTCTTGTATTTTATTTTGAACTTCCTTAAGATTTAACTGAATAATAGCTTTGGAACTAAAAATATCCCCAAAGGAATCCTTATTCCATTTCTTAACATAATATTTAATATTCCTTGATTTCTTAACCACTCTAAACATAGTCATACCATCCACCTTTATATTCCACTAGGTCCTGAAGAGATCTTCAAAATTAGGATGGAGCAACTACATTTTTTCAAATATGAATGGGAAGTTTCTCTTTCCTATAAAAGGGTCAACTATAAATATAATAGGAAAATGATCAAAACCAATATTAGAAAAGGAAGATAGAGTATAAAGGTAACTTTGTAGCTATTCATGAGAAATCAAAGCTCTATCCAATCTGACTTGAATCAAACCTTCTCTCACTCTCTTGTTAGACTAGGTAGAACTAATTCCTTGGAAATCAACATCCATAAGAGCTTGTTGATTAATGAATTCCATAAGATAAATCCTACTATCCAACTTGTTATGGATTCTATCAACTTTCTCACAATCTCTAAGGGGGTATTAAATGTTGGAGTTGATGAGAAAACAATCGACAACTCCTAAGAACACCTGCATGCAAACACCTATCAGAGAAAGAGAGAGAGAAAAGAAGCTACAAAGGCCTAAACATATTGATCCATGAGATAGGATTCATTCATTGATGTGCAAAAACAAAAGTTGTGATTCAATAATGAATGGTATGTGTTACAATCTATTATGAAAAAAGAGGAGATCAATCCTTATAAAGGAGATCTAAAACCCTAAAAAGGGTGGAGAAATATAGGTTGCATTATAATATTTAATAAAGTAATTAATTATTATATGCCAAAGTTTAGCTTAAGTAATAAAGAGATAATGAGTGACTTAGTAATTAAATCAATATGATTCAATTAATAAGTGTATTGTCATAAAATGGAAGCACTTCCATTTAGGACAGGTTTAGCCCTCTGTGTAACTGGCCTAGGGTCATGTCAAGCACCTTGATTAGGTCTTTGAATGGATTTGGCTTTTTCCCCCTGTTCTGCTTCTCTCTCCACCTTTTTCTAGCCTATTTATGGCACTTGGTCCTGTGAATCTGAGATCTAAGACTTCATGATCAAGTTTGACCCTCTAGATTAAGGTTGACCTCAACTCTAACCTAAGTCAACATTGACCTCAACTCTAACATAGGTCAATGTTGACCTTGACTCTAACCTAGGGTAGAGTAGACCTCAACCTTGAACCTGGGTTCAATTTTCAAGTTCTGGAGGTTTCAGGCTATCCGACTTTGGAAAAGTTTATTTCCTGCTTTTGAGTTGGCCATTTCAGATTTTAGAACAGTCAACTCTTAAATTATATTTAATATAGGTCCATTTCTAAAGGGTTAAGGCCTAAATGGAATTTAATTCCCCAATGGTGGCCCCTATAGAAGTTTGTGCCCTAAATCACTATAAAAGGAAGCCTTCCTTCATCATTTTCATATCCACAAAATTATCAAGTGCTCTCAAGGAGAACATACACTTTTCATGATCAAGTCCTCAAGTATTCAAGCATTCATCAAGGAGATCCATTGTTAGCCATTGAGCGATTCAATCTCTTTGGAGCCCTCTTATTGAAGATTTCTCCATCCACATTCATCCAAGCTTCTTCCTATTCAAAGATCCATTCAAGATTGGTGTTGAAGATCTAATGCAATTGATTTGAGACATCCTACATTCAAATCTACATTCATTTGGAGCATCCATACTTATGGATTCAAGGATTCAAATCCTCCACACAGGTTTCAACATAAGCAAGGTGAATAGTTCCATTTACTTTATTTATATACATTTCTATTTCAATTACATTTCAAGGTTGATTCCAAACTAGGGTATGACTAAGGAAAACCCCTCATCCAAACAACAAAACCATTTTTCTTTTAGGTGTAGGTGTGGGATGATGAATATCAGTGCAGATCTGGATACCCTTTTCGATAAACTTTCAAGATCTATGAATAGAATTTCCATCAGAGTTGTTTCAGGTCAACGTTGACTTTCAATGGGGGTTAAGATTATACCCCAGGGTAAGATCTTACCCCGATCAAGAGGTCAAAGTCGACCTTCCTCAAAAAGATAGAATTTTTTTGGGTTTTCTCTGTCTTTACATTTCTAGGCCGGATCAAGTTGTTGAATCTCCTGAAACTGTACACAGACATTAGAAAATAGTCTTTTCTATATTCATCCTATTTTGAGGTTAGTATTCATCTTCAATCCATTTCAACATTTAAGCACATATTTTCTATAACAGATTAAAGGGTTTCTCTCTCTTCTTCATATTCTCTATAGATTGATTCATTTGTGCATTGGTCACTTCCTTGTGATTAATCAATTTGGATCTCTCCTTTGAGAATTTGGATTAAGGATATATCATATATTCCCCACATTATTATCTCTTACATTTTTAGTAAACACCTTATTTTATCATACATTTTTGTGAACTCGACATATTACCCTTTTTCTTTTGTGGAATTAGATGCCCTATTGTGTTTTATGGTGTTAGATCTTGCATGTATTAGATTTTATTTATGTGTTTTCATCTCATATAAAATAAAAATATTTTGTGTTGCTTTAGTTCATTTGCATTGCATTGGTATATGAGCTTTACTACCTTTAGTCCTACTTATAACATTCTGGTTAGACGAAGTCGTAGAATCATGGGTGCCTTTGATCCCAAGTCTTCACCTTTCTTTAGGATCCTGGATGATAATTTGATTATTCATGATTCCAATCCTACTATGGAGAAAAACTCTTCTCACTCATCTCTTGATGAGGATGATTCTTTAAGAGTTCTTCTTGAACAAGTCCAAAAACTTTCAACCGAACTTGATAAAATGGGCAATTGGCTTATTCAAGAAAACCATAATCAAGATTCTATTCAAGCTATAGAGGCTCTTAAGAAAGTTCTTCATGATAGTGATCAAGGTGTTAATCTCTTGTGTGGTATTACTCATCTTGTGTATTCAAATGTTAAACCTTTAGCTCAAGAGGCTCAAGGTTTAGGATTCACTCCTCCTATCACTAGTGTGGAACCTTCTTTCATTCCTTTACCTAGTATTCCTACCTATACTCCTCCTTTGGTGACTACGATAGTTCCCTTTCTTCCTATGAGTGTTCCTCCTATGTCCCTTCCTACATCACAACCTTCTTATCATAGTCTTCCTTTTACTTATTCCAATCCTCTTACAACTATGGTTCCAAGTGTTCCAACAGTTGTGTCTCCCATTCCTGCTACTTCATATACTTTACCTAATATTTCTAATGTTGCTATGCCTCCTATTTCCTCTAATGATTCAACAATCATCAATTTGGCTGAAATTATGTCATCTTTACAACAACAACTTTCATCCTTGACTCAAAATAAGTTTATCATTCCTACATGTGACATGGGAAGTCCTTTGTCCCTAGACATCATTCATACTCTTGTTCCTCATCAAGCTGATATGCCTCATCTTGAGAATTACAATGGTAAGGGAGACCCTGTTTCTCATGTTAAAACATTTCAAATCCTTTTTAGTGACTATTCTCATGACCATAGGATTTTAGCTAAGTTATTTGCTAGAAATTTTCCTGACAAGGCCTTACAATGGTATTTTTCATTGCCTTCTTATTCTATTAACTCTTTTCCAAAACTTTCTAATGCTTTTATTCAATAATTTCAAAATAATATTGGCCCACAAGTGTCTTTGACTAATTTGATGCATTGTAAACAAAATGCTAAGGAAAAATTGATAGAATTCATTGGTATATTTAAGCATTTGCATGCCCATATTTCTTATTTTGTTCCTAATATGGATATTCAACATATTTTTATTTCAAATTTACAAAAGGATATTAGAGATAAGATTTTGATTACTGAATTTACATCTTTTCAACAACTTTGTGCAGTGCTTCATCATTATCAATTACAAGTGACTCAATTTGAGAGCAACACTCTAATGGCTCCTATTCCACTTGATAAGAGTGATGTTGTTCCTAATCCTAATAAATTTAAAAAATTCAACAACTATGTCAAGATCAATAAACAAGTGAATGCAATTGTTGATCAAGTTGTTGTTGCATCCCACAATGCCACTTCTCCATCCACTACTTTCCGATTAAATCGTACATTTACTCCTCTCTCTGAATATTTACATTCTATTATGAATAGATTGCTAACTACTAATATGATTACTTTACCTCCTATTAGACCTCTTTTACCTACTACAGCAACATCCAAATCCTTTGATCATAAAGCTTTTTGTCAATAGCATCATCAGAATGGACATGATACTAAGAATTTTTATTCTTTAAACCATAAGGTTCAAGACTTAATTGATTCTAATGCCTTATTTGTTGATAATCTTGATGGTAGTGGGAACAAATCTGTCTCTCCTCCTACTCAGAATCTTCAAATCTATACAAATCCTTTACCTACACATGATACCAATACCATTGCTCAACCATCTTCTATGGATATTGTTTATGATTTAAAGATGGATGATCTTAATTACATTATTAATCAAGTGGAGCATGTTGTTCAATATGTATCTCCACCTCAGCTTCAAACTCAACTTCAAGTTCCAACTCAACCTATACCAAACTCATAGCCTAAACTGAAATCTCAACCTAAACTTCGAAAACAACCTAAGAATAAAAGACCTCGGGAACCTTTGGTTACCTTTGATGATACTAAGACTATTAAAGCTCCTAATGGTCCCCTTTACATTTATGCTAGGATTTCTCAAATACCTACATGTGGTTGTCTTGTTGATCCTACATCCTTAGTCAATGTTATTACTAAAGAAAATCTTTTTATGAAAAACTTACAATGTGATTCTTATGATACATTTGATGTGTGGATTCAAACTTGTAATGGTTTTCTTTATCCATCATTGTTTCTATTAACTTGCCGATTTAAATTTATGGTAAACTTGTGAACACTACCTTTATTGTTGTTCCTACTTCTAATCAATTTAAAGTTAAGCTTGTTTTTTCGTGGTTAAATGCCATGCATGTTGTTGTCTCTCCTATCCATAAGTGTCTTAAATTCATTCATAATGAAGAAGTGAAGATGATTAATCATAGTTTATATCAACCTTCTATGCCTAGGGATTGTGCTACCATTGACTTCTTTTGGCCTTCATTACCTAATTCATGTCCTTCTCGACCTGATAATCTTTTCTGTTCATATCAAGCCTATAAGCATTGTAAGATTATTGAGTTAAGCATGCCTCTGCTAGATTTTAATCATGGTCTTTTTCCTACACCTTCCATACCTCCTTTATACATGGCTTCCAGTTCTATTAATCAAGCTCCTAGTGTTTATTATCACTCTGCTGAGAATCCTACTAATCCCCCTATAGAGCCTATGAAGGATCTGATAGTTGTTCCTCCTATTTTTCAACCTATTTCAAACAAGAAAAAACATAATAGATATGCTAATGAACATCGTAAGAAGCATCATGCTTAAGAAAAGGCTCATGTTTCTATTATTCAAAGTTCTTTACCTTCTTTTGAAAAGCCTATGTATGATGTGTTAGAAGAAGTTACTGTTAATAATGATGTTAAAATGAAAGATTATGATGATTCTATTTTTATCTTAGATCCTATTTTGACTAATCTAGATGAAGAAGATACTCTTAATGATACTAATGATGTTAATGATGAATATGAGACTATTGACATTGACATTGATTTACCTAATATACTTTCATCACAACTGACCCTTACACAGTATCGAACATTGTGATTTTCAAGAGGATCCTTTTTTGGAATTGGCTATCATTCCTACTGTGTTGGATATAGTCCCTCTTGCGAGTTACCTACCTTCCCTAAATGATATAGAATGAGATGGGGAGAATAGGAGGTGCGCTTGATTGGATTGTCCTTTATGGTATCTTTTTTTATTCTTGCCTATTGTATTATGCTTCTCCCCATGATGTGTTTGCTAGATGTTGTTAGATTTTGTTATACGACCCTTGTTGCTTTGTTGGCACAAGGTGATAAAGGAATCAAACCTATTGTACACTTCCTATATATGTATCTCTATTCTTCTATGTGTTGTTTCATGTTATGTTGTGCAAGTGCTATTGTTTGTAAATGTTTCCTTGTGTAGTCCACTTGGATTTGCGACTTGGTAGAACTGATTCTTTTTGGTCTCCATGTTGTGGTCTGAAAAAACTCTTCTTTGTATCTTTTATGTGTTCTTTCCTCCTTTGTGATTGTAGTTCTACTTTCTTTGGGGAATAATGTCAATTCATTTGTAATAATATCATATATATTATCTTATGATCATACTAACCCCATGGTAGGTAGATCCCTTCTGTGTTCTCTATATGTTTATGTGGTATTTCCCTTGATTTGTCTTCGTTTGGGGTCATCTCGTAGTGGAAATGTAATCAATGGAGGTTTTTATGTTTCTGTTAAAGCCATTGCTCCTGTTAAAGTGTTAGCAATGACTTTAACGTGGGGGCATATGCTCTGCTCACCTGTTGCACACACACACTTTCAATATACACATATTTTTCAAGGCACTTATCTCCCTTTATGGATTAGTGACTAATCCTTAAAGCCTGGATTTTTATTTAGGATCTCTTGATCCCTCCAATTTCAAATTTTTGATCCCTTAAGGTCTAAGGTGTCCTTAAGACTGGATCTCTCCTTTTTGCTTTTTGGTTTTACTCTTGTGGAATAGAATATTCCTAAGGGTGAATTCTTGATGGGTTGACTAGTGAGTAGCCACATTCACTAGGTGGTTCCATTCCATCTTTCTAGTTGTGTTGTTTCCTTGTGTGGTTCACAATGAGACATAAGTTCTCATTGGGTGAGGTAATCACACTCTCTCTCTTTGTCTCTATTCTAGAGTTGTCTCTCTTATTGTAATCTTGGAGTTGATGAAGACTTGAGATCCTAGGGGCTTAAGGTTTTCTTTTGTCTCTTTGATTTCAATAAGAATATATTTTCATTATGACCTCCTTTACCAAGAGTTTGCGTCAATCCATACTCTTGCTAAAGTGGGGACTAAATGTATCATCAGAAAATGGAAGCACTTCCAATTAGGATAGGTTTAGCCTTCTGAGTAAGTGGCCTTGGGTGATGTCAAGCACCTTAAATAGGTCTTTGAATGGATCTAGCTTAAACCCCCTATTCTACTTCTCTCTCCACCTTTTTCTAGCCTTTTTCTGGCACCTTGTCCTATGAATCTAAGATCTGAGACCTAATGGTCAAGGTTGACCTTTTGGGTCAAGGTCGACCTCAACTCTGACCTAGGTCACAATTGACCTCAAATCTAACCTAGGGTAGAGTTGACCTCAACCCTGACCCTAGGTCCAATTTTCAAGTTCCAGAGGTTTTGGGGTATCAGGCTTTGAAAAAGTTTATTTCCTACTTCTGGGTCAGCTATTTCAGATTTTAAAATGGTAAACTCTTAAATTATATTTAATTTAGGTCCATTTCTAAAGGTTTAATGCCTAATTGGAAGTTAATTCCCCAATGGTGGCCCCTCTAGAAGTTTGTGCCCTAGATCACTATAAAAGGAAGTCTTCCTCCATTTTCACATCCACAAAATTATCAAGTGTCCTCAAGTATTCAAGCATTCATCAAGGAGATCCATTGTTAGCCTTTGAAGGATTCAATCTCTTCGGAGCCCTCTCGTTGAAGATTTCTCCATCCACATTCATCCAAGCTTCTTCCTATTCAAAGATCCATTCAAGATTGGTGTTGAAGATCTAATGCAATTGATTTGAGACATCCTACATTCAAATATAAATTCATCTGGAGCATTCATACTTGTGGATTCAAGGATTCAAATCCTCCACATGGGTTTCAACATAAGCAAGGTGAATAGTTCCATTTACTTTGTTTATATATATTTATATTTCAATTACATTTCAACATTGATTCCAAACTAGGGTTTGACTAAGGAAAACCCCTCATCCAAACAACAAAACCATTTTTCTTGCAGGTGCAGGTGCGGGACAATGAATGTCAATGCAAATCTAGATACCTATTTCGGTGAACTTCCAGGATCCATGAATAAAATTTTCGTCGAAGCTGTTTCAAGTCAAGGTCAACTTTCAATGGGTGTCAAGATTGTACCCCGAGGTAAGATCTTACCCCGATCAAGAGGTCAAAGTTGACTTTGCTTAGAAAGATAGAAGTTTTCTGGGTTTCCTCTGTCTCTGCATTTCCAGGCTGGACTAGGTTGTAAAATCTCCCAAAACTGTACATAGACATCAGAAAATAGTCTTTTCCAAATTCATCCTATTTTGAGGTTAGTATTCATCTTCAATCCATTTCAATATTAAAGCACATATTTTCTATAACGGATTATAGGGTTTCTCTCTCTTCTTCATATTCTCTATAGATTCATTCATTTGTGCATTGGTCACTTCCTTGTGATTAATCAATTTGGATCTCTCCTCTGAGAATTTGGATTAAGGATAGATCCTATATTCCCCAAATTATTATATCTTACATTTGTGGTACACACCTTATTTTATCATACAATAAGAAAACAAATTATTACTCTAACATTAAAATCACCCATAACCAACCAACACAAGTCATTAAAAGTAATCCTACTCAGAGCTAATTTATCCCAAAATTTCTTCCTCAAAGACTTATTGTTCAGAGAATAGATATTAGAGACAACCCTAGTAAAATTGTCCCCAATATAATGAAGCTTGGTAGAAACAAAATTACTTTCAACTAGAAAAAGTTGACCTCTAATGTAATTCTGGTTCCAAAATATGACAGTACCTCAAGATGGGCATTCAGAACTACTTCTAGCAACACCATAGTTTTTGAAGATCTTAAGTTTTCCAACTTTATCTTTGTCTATCTTGATTTCTTGAATTAAAACCACATTGGGTTTATGATCTCTAGCCATATTTCTTAGTATGTCTTGTTTATGGGGGCTATTTAACCTCCTAATATTCTAGGAAATAAACTTTATTTCTTATGGGTGTAGTTAGGGATGATAACTTTCTTTCTATTCACTATGCTTTCCATCTCCCTCATTTTCTTCATAGATCTTCTGTCTAGAGTATTCTTTCATGATCCAAGATTATATTTAGTCCTTTCACTTGTAGCCATTCCAGAAGTAGAGGAAGATTAGCTTTCCTTATATTTTTCTTTCATCCCCCATTCTTTTATGATGATCCATCTTGATCTTCATAAGTGTACTTTTTCTATTTACTTTCTCTATTACTTTTCTTATGGCTAATGGAAGAGATGTCATCATCTTGAAATGAGGATTTAACAATGTCCACTCTCCCTAGCTCAAACTAATGTCCCTTCTCAGGAGGCATAAACAAATCCTCCTCTTGGTTTCTAGCCTTTCCATCTTCCTCATTACCTTTGGGGTTAGGGCCATAAGTTTTATTTTCTTTGTTTACCTCAACTATTAAGGCCTCCCACTTTTCCTTATTGTCTCCACCAATTTGTGCTTCCCCCTTCCTTCCAATAATAGTACCAAGGCTATTCTCCTTTATCCCAGTCTGGTATGAAACCTTAAGCTTCTACGCTTTCACATTTTCCCATTTCTTTTAGGTTCTACCTTAGGTTTTTTAGGTTCCTTCTTTGGCTTCTTAGGTCAACTTTTGGCCCAATGCCCTAGTTTCTTGCAATAAAAACATGCAAAAGGCAAGTCTTCGAACTCCACTTCTTGGCTCCATTTCCCAAGTTTGGAAATAATATCAATTTTTTTGGTAGGTCTATTAGTTGATGAACATTCACACATACCTACACATAAACTAGCCTCATTTTTGAAGCAGTCACATGGTCTATGGAGATAAGCTCTCCAAAAGACAAGGCCAAACCTTTTAGGACATCCTCATTCTAGAAATCCAAAGGAAGTCTAGGAAATCAAACCCAAATCAAGGCCATGTAGAAAAAAAATTCAGTAAGATCCAATTTAGGCTCTCATTTCTTGAACACCAAAGGTAGATTTTTGAACATCGAATGACCCCCACAAAGAAAAAATTCAAGGTCCTCCTTATTAGTGAAAAAAATGATAGGAAACCCTTAGGAAGAGACAAATATCAACTTGGCCTTTCAATTTCCATTTTTCCTTAACCATCGATTTAACCACTTCAATGTTTGGTCTAGGTCCTATAAATTTTCCAACCAAGGTGATCCCTATAACAAAAATAGAGTGTTCTATCAAGGGATCAAGGACAAAAATAGAAAACTCACCTTTTTTTTTACCAGTCTTGCAAGTGACTAGTGGGAAGGAAGATTTCCCACTGGGTTTTATTCTAAATAGGGAGGACCACTTCTTTTGGACACTCGGATTCCCTGTTTCCTTGAATCCCTCAACAATATCACATGGACGTTCCCCTTGCCTCCTGTCTGAATAAATAGGAAACCCACCATCCCTTGGGTCCCTATGTGAATCTTGACCATTTGATGCTTCAGATGAATTTGTGTTGTTAGTTCCACCTACAATTTCTTGTGTCCCACCCTTGTTGGACGGTTTCCCTTTATCACTGGTTTTCTCTCTTATTTTCCCATTAAAATTATCATCATCCATCTTTTCACAATATGTTCATCAATTATTATCCTTATGTCCTTCAACATTTGAATCATCCAAATAGCTTGATTACAGTTCATTGCAACATCAACATTCTCAACTTCAGTAATAGATTGAGAAATACAATCTTGTTTCTTACTATTCCAAGAAACCAATGCTTAAATTTGATTATTAAATTTATGTGATTTACATATTTATTTCAAATTGTATTTCATTTCTCTTTCCTTTCAGTCCCTTGTGTATGAATTTTATCACTTTGAGTCCCACCTATAGTATTATGGCTAGAATAAGTCATAGACTCATGTGTTTTGTTGATCCTAAACATCCATTCTTTCCTAGGAATATTTATGAGGCCAACTTGCATCTTAATTACATCAAACCTATCATGGAGAATAATTCTTTTCATTCTTCCCATGATGAAGATGAAACATTAAGAGTTTCTCCTGACGAAGTCCAAAAACTTTCCCATGATTTTGAAAAGTTTGAACAATGGCTAGCTCAAGAGAATCATAATCCTAAGGCTCTTTCCATTGTAGAAGCCTTAAGAATAATTATTCATCATGATCAACATGGTATTGAACTCTTGCGTACCATTTCTCTTCTTGTTCATACCAATGTAAAACCTCTTAAGGATTGTGCTCAAGTTTTAGGTCTCATTATACCTACTACAAGTGTTGAAGTCTATTTTCCTATCTCTACTTCCAATCCTAGTGTGTCCACTTTTTCTTCAACTATCATCACAACTTCAATTCAAACATCCAATTCTACACATGTGACTCTTCCTAATCCTATTCTTCCTTCTATTCCTTTAAGTGTTCCATGTGTTTCACTGTCTTCATCTATGCCCACTTATCATGGTGTTTCTTTTTCTTATTCAAGAATTCCTTCTATTTCTCACAATTCTCCTAACATGTCTCACATTTCTCCACCTACCATTCTTTCTACTGATTCTACTATCAACAACTTAGGTGAAACTGTATCTTCTTTGAAACAAAAAATTGCTTCTATGACTCAATCCAAGTTCAACATTCCTACTTGTGACATTGCAAGTACTTTGTCTATGGATATTATCCAAGTTGTTATCCCACAAAGCATTTAGATTCCTCATCTTGAAACTTATAATGGTAAAAGTGATGCTATGAACCATTTCAAAAATTTCCAATTTTTGTGTACTAATTTCTCTCATGATGAGAGCAGGTATATGAAAAAAAAAATTACTAGAACTTTTCAAGAAAAATCCTTGTAGTGGTATTGTTCCTTTCCACCTTTTTCCAATGATTCCTTTCACAAGATTGCTAATGCTTTCACTAGTAGAATTTGGAAAATAAATGACTACATGACTAAAAAATTTAATCACATGACTAAAAGTGATCAAGTTTTCCAAAAAAAAAATAATTCACAAGTATACATGACTAAATAAATGACTAATTTGGTCATCAAGTAAAATCACAACTAAATAATTGGTCAAGCAAATAAAAATAACTAAATAAATGACTAATTTGATCATGAAGTAAAATCACAACTAAATAATTGGTCAGGCAAATAAAAATGACTAAATAAATGACTATTATTCCTCTATTATTTTTTCTTTCGAATTTTATTATAATCCATAGAGCTTAAGCCCCCTTCATGGGACCCCTACCTAAATGACCCATTTGACCACCTAGGTTGCTTGGTGCACCAAAAATATCTATTGCATTGAAGGCATTGCCTCTCCATGTAATCTTGAGGCTTCACATATTTTATAAAAAATTAACATTTACATATTTTAAACTTTTATTACTCATTATATTAATGAACTATTAATATTCTTAACCATGATTTGAAACCAGTTTGATTTCCTTGTTGTGTTAGCATGTCAAATGTATCAAAGAGAAATTGCGGTTAATTTTACTTATAAAATATGATATAAACAATCTAGTTACATTTTGAGGGATATCTTGCAAGCACTTTCATTTCAAAAGGGCAAGTAGTTATTTCTAGAAGCAATGAGATTCAATTTACATGGATTGTAGAAACATGATGGTCGAATCTTCTAAAAATGAAGATTGATTCACTTATATCTTCGCTTACATAGATATAATTGACCATCTTACTAATGCAAAATAGAAATAACAATGATCACTTTTGGTATGCGGAAAGTTTCTCTTTTAGACTTTATGTTAATTATTTTTAAAAAATAGAATTATATTATTATCTATGAACATTAATAAGATATACAACTTATATATGAAACAATGAAATTTAAACAAACATTAATTATTATTTTAAGAACTCAAAATTCTAAATAATAAATAATATAATTTGATTACTTATTCTATGTAAATGTTAAAAGTTAACATTAAAACATAAAATATTTACTTAAAATTTTAATCCACAATCACTTTCTCAAAGGACCTTTAAGTTTTAAATAAGAAAATAAGAAAATAAAATGATATTGTAGTGTGAAGGTAAGTTCTTGCAAAACTTAAAAAATATATATTGACATTCCTGTAGGTAATATTTTTCCCCAAATTTCATACATCTAAAACCATTCTACTCAATCAGTCTATGTTCTCACCAAAAATCTTCTCACTCGAAATCCAGAGTTCGAGTCCATATAAAATTAACAAACCGAAATAGGGAAAATACATGAGTACTCCATGAAGATGCAAAATTATGTCTGATGTAGGCATGGGCTAAAGATTCAATGTACTTGAAGGCTAGGGTGACATAGGAAATAGTGGATGAGGCAGGGGGTAGAGCTTCTGGTAGGAAACCTATCTAAAGAAATTCAAGTGTGGTGAAGACTAGGAGATAGAAGCCAAGCTAGGGTTTGAATCTTCGTTGGAGGAAAACCTCACTTAGGATGGCTCTCATTATGGAATATGTAAAGATTGAGGTTCGATGCACACTTTTAATTTCCTTTTGAGATTATTAGAAAATGCATTTTCCAAAGTTACAGCTATGGAGAACCATGATATATTGTCTTTTTTTTCTTTACTGAAATTTCCATTCTTTCAACTCTTCTAGTTCATCACACCACTAGTACCAAAGGATGTGCAAACTTTATTCTTCTTGAGGTAGATAAATAATAGTATATGTAACTAACTAAAATATTTTGGAGAAAGAAATTTTTTGCTAGAATAAAACAAATTAAGGGAGGAGTCTATGAGATTTACAAAAGCATGTTAAGGATTAGTAGTAAAATTGAACAACTAGTTATATTTTTCATTAAATTTGAAGCATGGTTGGCATGATTTTTTACATCTGTAATTACCATCCTCTTTTTGGTACATTGCAACAAACTTTCAGGTGTTAGGTAGTAAAAAATCCACATGAGTTTCTTTGGAAAGTTGATAGAATGTTTGATACATTAAAAAATATCACATATCAACTTTTTGAAGATATCATTATATTGTTTAGGTTTTGTGTGGTACAAATCATGTTTTTTTCAGACTATTTTCCAAAATTCTTCCTCTCTCAACAATGTTTCCAAGAGGAGAAAAATAATGATTGATAGAGGGAAATGAAATGATTCCATACCACATTTTTAAAATACCAAGTGTATAACTATCTACACTAGCCAAAAAATTCATTCACATGACATCCCTTTTTACATGCCCTCTGAGATCTGTGATTCATTTAGATGCATGTGAAATCCACACAACAATCCTAAAACTCTATCTATGTTTACATGATGCAGGTATTTTACTTAGGGATATGGTCTTCTTCACTTGTAAATTCTAGATACCAATAAAAACTATGCTCAGGTCTATGCTCCTCTCCACTACAAACACTAAATACCAATTTCCATCTACTTGTAAACCATGAATACTAGAAAGATTCCACTTAGGCATATGATACTCTCTGTACCTGAATTGTAAAATTGATCTTGCAAGTCAGATTTATTAATCTCACCCTTTTAGTCTATCTTTCAATAACCATCGAATATGCATACCATCTCCAATTGTTAACTTAGAATACTGGCAAGAATTATAATTAATTATATGTTCCTCAGCCCACTTGAACTCTAAATAACATCTTCCTAAAAAGTGCCAATAAGCCCATGCCTTTTGAACCATGTCTCTCAATAAAAATGCAATAGACAAACCAACTTGTTGAGATAATAACTCTCTTGACTATATAATTCTAATTTTTGCTTGCCTCAACACAAGAGAGAATGGTAAAAATGATTTTTCTCCCAATAATACAAGCACACGGATAGACCAGACCAAAGTTTTTGTACTCATCAATATGAATCCACAACAAAAGACCAAATGTGGTCTCAAGTGAGGTAAACATTACCAACTAGCTAGGACCTTCAAAGTTTGTTGGGTACTTCTATTGATTAAGAACTTAAATAGTACTATTTCTTTCATAAGTACACCCATTAATAGAAAAAGGAGACATCACATGCCATTTCATGCATTTAAAGAACTTAACATAGCTTTCCCCTAATGTCACTCTCTGATTTTTCATATGCATTATGGAAGAAAAGGTTGGTCTCTTGACTACACAAACTGAACTTTCATCCTGTATCATACAATTTTAAGAATATTGCAACTATATCAAAGGTGATGCTACAGATGCTTTCTTTGAAAATTGAATAAAAATTTCTATTTCTGATTTCCATATTACTACTATTTCTAATTTTTCCTTAGATAGTATTGGTCATTTCAAAAAAATCTTGTCACTGTTGTAACCTTCATGTGTTTGTTGCCTTCAGTACACCCTCTATCTTTAGACCTTAAAGATCTAGCTCCATCTTTAAATCATCGCTACACATTGCTTCATTACATTTACATGTCCCTACTATTATTGGACATGCCCCCCCTATGTGTGATGCATAGGAACATCCAACTCCAATAAACTTCTTAGGATCTTACTGATCTAATCATCTTCTCAACATAAATACAACATATTAGAGGTATATTTCATCTTTGATCAAACATACTTAACACCCTTATCACAATCAAATCAATTTCACAAGACTGGTCAAAACATCATCAATTGGATATTATACAATCCTTATAATAATCTTGAGTACTTTGGGTATCCACTAACACACCCTTCCATAATTCACATGGTTATCTGAATCTTATACTCAAAACAATTACATATATTTGATCTCAAAACAGTGAATTTGCATACAAGGACTAGTTCTTCTAAAGGTCCATTCACACTAAGGTATCAAGAGTGTTAATTCATCCAACCTACCATTCTTGTTCACAACACATTATTCCTTATAAGAAGACAATATAGTCACTACAAACAACTTCGTTAGCAACTTCATATAGCCTATTTCTATCTACACCTAGACATTAGTCTTGACAAGCAACTTCATAAAATTGTCATACTGCAGTTTTGGTATACTTTATTTTGCTATTCATAACTTTTAAAGTAATTTAATATATTGAAATCCTCTCTAGTCAAAGTGTATATAATTAGATTTTCAAAATCATATACAAAACTCAATGAAATCCAATGGTGCAATTGATAGATATGGCCCCCGTACAGTGACCACATTTACTATCATAAAAACAATTCAGAAAACTTCATTGTTCTATCACTAGGGCATCAAATTCCTTTCATGATACTCAACCAACCACTATGAAACCAAATGCATGTTTTATATTATTTAATATAGTTTCAAATAAAATAAGAAACACATTTTTCCATTGGATAGAACCAAAGATATTACCAAACCCTCCTATAGAGGTCTATAAGCAAGGATTTTGGACTAGTTTTCACTATTCTGGTTGGATCTCCCTTTATAAAATAAAATGTACCTTTTCATTTGATCCAAATCAAATATAACTCTTTCCTTAACACTTTAAAATCTATTTTTTCACTTATTCGATCCATCTACTCAAATAAAAATGCATAAAGCAACAAATAAACATGTTTGAACAATTTTATTTTTTGACAACAAACAATAATTGTATCCAAACATAAATTCTCATTTAACATCTTATAAATACATTACATTGATATGGAATGTGTTCATCCTTCCCTACTTTCTTTTCAAGATCCCAAAGTGAATTCTAATCTTTCATTCCATGACTGTCCACCCATTATACCTGCAAGAATGAGTAGCAGTTAAGGGTGTACTTCTTTCCTTCCACACCCAAAATTGACCTCTCCCCCTTTGGATTCAACCAAATGAGGACTTACATAGACACTTTTGTCCATTGATGGTTATAACTTCCCCCATGACCATACATCTTCTTTTTACATCTTATTGGCAACTTTCACAATGTTGAATTTTACAACTTTTTGTGCAATCCTTGCATCTCTTACAAAAATGGCCTTGAGACTTAGTATTGACACTTCTAACATATCAATATGGACCAAATAGTTCAATTTACATCATCTTTACCATTCCAAGGGTATGCTTGCACAATTTTGACCTTATAGACCAATAGTGATCCCTTTAGGATAACTTGGACATTACAACACAATTGATTACATAACTTTGCCAATCCTTTCGTAAGGACTCAATTTGACTTGAAACATCTTAAAAATAATCAAATACATTATGAGTATACCAAAAATAATCCAAATTCTCCTATAATTACTTGTGAGCTCCTACTGCTTAGGTGGTCATGTGCTCCTGCACTAGTGTGCCTTACATGGTCTTCATGGGATTTGGCATCACATTCCACTATTTCAGACCATCATGATGACTTGCATGCTATAAGAGGAAATTTAGAAATGTATGATTGCTCCTTAGCTGCATGATTATATTATGATAAAAATAGGCATCAAGAAATGTCTCCTTCTTCATTGGACTTGACTGCATTTAAAATGAATAACAAGACACATTGGAAGAGTATTTTTTCATTTCACCACTCTATGCATCCAAAATAATTGATATTAGATTCTTTTTCAATCAATCATCATTTTAATGTAACATTTATTTAACTATAGGGATGTAACTGCTCATTTATCATTGTTTATTTGTTGTCTCCACTGCCATGGCTATTCTTTTAATAGTCACAAGATTGTGTTTTGACTAATATTGGTGCAATTTGAAGTTTGAATATCTTCATATTATTGCTAAGGAACCTCTACATTCTTTTGATCAAACTATGTCATAAATTCATTTCGACAACAAGTACTATCCTCATTTTCTTCATGAAATCCATAGAATATTCACATCAAATCCTTTTGTTTATATTGGAAAAATTCTAAAGGTCACTGCCCTTTTTATTTCTTGAACATTGCTATCTTTGTGTCTATCACAACAACCTCCTTAGATTTGTACCTTGACTGCTATTGTAACTCTGTACTATTCTTTGATATCTGTTTAGATATTTTAATTGTCATGGTATTATAAATTGATTCTCTTATATGTCTTCTCCCCTAAAAATCATAGTGACTATTATTGATCATTCATTACATATTCTAAATCACTATTTTGTTGTTTCTATTACTAGATTATCTCAAAAGTAATATCTTCTTTATATATTAGATGTCACTTTGTTTGCACTACATTTTCTTTTACTGCTAGTGCACTCCTTCCCCTCTTTGGATCGCTATCTCATATCAAAAGATGTGATTGTAACGAGGCTTGTTTATGAGATATACAAAGATGAGATTCATTTCACTTCAAGGGCAATGAGGATTTTAACTTCTTTCATTGTGCACTTGAGTCCAACACTTATTTCCACTTCTCTTTAAATATTTACCATAATGATTTTTTTCTCATTTGACCATTGTGAAAAGTGTAATCTACCTTCTCAATAACAAGCATGCTCTTAGTTTATGAAAGTACCTACATCTATCTTTGTGCTTTCTATTCCGTGAGACTTAACTTTCTATTGTCCTCTTTTGTTTTCTTCATTAGATCTTTATAGATTTAATCAAATAAGAGCATGAAATCCATTTAAAGATGATGAAAACAAATGTGCTCTAGTAGTGAAAGAGACCATGTCATGTTGAATAAGTTACCGGATAGAGACCATGTCATGTTGACCACTATGAGACTTTAGAATTCTAGGATAATTGATAAGTATTTTTTTGAACTATTTGTATACATTGGAATATGTTTGATCTATAATTCATAAATTGAAAGTACAAAACAATCACAGTTAAGTAGACTTCTACAAGAAAACTCACATATAATTACAAGTAGTATGGGTTTAGGCATGTGTTTTAGATTTTGTTCTTTGAATTTTAAGCATCTGAGGTACAAAGAAATTCTCAAACAAAAGAAAAATCAAAACATATGGGGTAGGCCCTTTGAATATATGCAGATCTTCCTCTTTCTATGATTTTCTAGTAGTTGAACTTTGTTCTCTAAAAGAAGTAGCATAGATGTGTTGCTGATGTCAAGCAATCAATAATAATAAGGATGAGAAATAGTAATTGATAAATAGTTGACATGCCTTATGTATGCTTCCATATTTTTTTATAAATGTCTACCAAAGTATTTCCAACAAGAATATCTAACAAATAATCCTCCTTTTGTTATGCTACAATAGATGTCCATGCCCTATTGCAAAGCTTTCATTTTGACATAGGCAGGGAGGATGGTGGAAAAGGTTGCGAAGTTTGATTTTACACCTGCCAATAATATTTTCATTAAAGTTTATAAAGCATTTTAAAAAAATTAATTTTGTGCAAGATCATTGCAGTTCATGAGACCACATCATTTCCTTCGGTGTAAAAATGATGCTAAAATTGATTTAATAGTAGACAATGTATGCTCTTGAAAAAAATCAAGAATTCAAATTTGACAACCTCATTTGTAGCACCTAACTCCATCACCAGTGGTTGTTCTTTCTATAAGAGTAGAAGCTCACAGTGGAAGCTTATTGGCTAAAAACTCCTTGCATCAAATCATTTAGTGGTAATGTCCATTTGTAGCTTGTCCATTTTTTGTTGAGCATTCAAGTTTGGTGCCGAAATTTTTTGAATTAGAGACGTGAAATAACTGATATTGATATGGACATTTCCTTTTTTCCATGCGAGTGTCATAATCCCTGTTTGAAGCCTATAAAATGTAGTCACCAACCTGCAACCCATCCTAATTTTAGTGGCTACTATCGATTTAGACCATAGGTTCTCAAAGCCACATGGTGCAAACATGAAAGCTCTGGTGTAGGGTTTGAAAGATAGCAATGTTAATTTGTTTAAATGGATTATTTTTAATATTTTGGAATTATAATTGATTTTGGGATTCCTCAGATAATGTAACATATTATTAAGTTCTGATTCGCAGATGTAGAAATTTGAGCTATGCTTTTTAACATGTTTGCATAAATTTTTAGAATAATCGAAACATTTCAAGTGTTCTTGACTTAGAGTATTCAAATTGAGGCTTTTTCTTTACTTTGGTAACCAGCTCAATTTCATGAAATTAGTTCTAGCCTTGTGTGCTAAACACAATGTAAACTTTATTTATGTGCCATGTGAAAAAAAGTTGGGTGAATGGATAGGGGTAAGTATTTACCAGTTTATTAATTGATGGTTATGATCTTCCTATATCCTTGTCTAACATGTTTCTAGTTTTTTGCAACTTTGCAAAATTGACTCAGAGGGTAAAGGTTGGAAGTTTGTTGGATGTTCTTGTGTTGTCATTAAGGTATAATAGAGTCACTTGATTATTATTTTTATAATTGAACTAACCATAGAGTTGTCATTTGAAAAAATAATTCTTTATGTTTGTTCTTCCTAAATTTTGATAATCTCAAATTTTTTTTAATCATGGGCAAACATGATTATGGTGAAGAGACTATAGTGCCCCCTCCAATGGTGATTCAATAAGGAACTATTTTGGTGTGTGAACCCTCCATCTTTCAGGTAAATTGTTTGTTTAGATCTATGTTAGACCTATGATAGTCCGAACATAGATGTATGTTTAAGTTGATACAAATTAGAATCTAATTAGCCATTGATATAATTGCAGCAACCTTAACATCATTGCATGATTATGAAGTGTAGAGTAAGTCGATAAAGGTAATGTAGTGATCTCTCTTAATGGTGTAGATTTGTGTGCTTTTAGTGTTTGATCATGACGCCCTTAGATCATTTGCATTTAATGATTTTATTATGAACTATTGTGTTTATTATAAGATTTAACTAACCCTTATATGTATTGTTATTAATGATCACCTTAATATAATATAATTAAAATATAATTAAGGTGAGACAAGATAGTTTGTCGATGTTAACATTATTCAATGTGTATTTTAACTTTGGTTTATAGTGTGGTGTGATAAATCTAACGTCAATGATAATCTTATGTGTTTTTCGATACATGAAGATATTAATATCATTGCTACTCCAAATTATAGATAACATTAGTTATTGATTATTTAATACTAATATTAATGGTGGCACTCATGACATTACAATAAACACGAAGGCATTATATAAATATCAATTATTTTTATGAATGTTAGTGTTGCAAGATTTAGTCATATGAGAAGTTAAAATGAGTATTACTGAATGGGTGATAGACTCATTTTTAGTTGAGTGGCAAATTAATTAGATTAAAATAATTAATAAATTGATTTTATCTTTTAACAATATGGGAACATGCATGAAATTAAATAAGTTCTGAATCGATTATTAAATTGTTGTTAAATTTAATGAAAATATTAAATATGGCTAAATTAACATGCTCAGTCATCACTTGTAATAAGATAACGACAAATTTTTATACATATGTCTTGTTCTCATTAAAGAGAGTGAGCTGCCAATCTTATAGTGGTGGGTGGATGAGATTGAGTGCAGGAGGCGACATACAGTTGTGGCATTCATATATAATAATGCACTTCACTAGTATAAACGATATCCAGATCGGGGTTGATGTCTTGGGAGATTGAAAAAAAAAACAATATTTTCGCCCAAAAGAACATTAATGGCAGTCGTATAGACGTTTGGAAATGGCGTGAGTAAGAAGAATTCTAGAGTCATAACATCATTACCAATGCTCTGATATTCAATACCATACTGATCATAAGTACTTCTCCTCGCATTGGAAAAATAAAATAAATAAAATGATCAGGATATTTGGCACTGTTTCAAGAAAGTAGAGTTAAGACAGTATTCCATACGTACGTGTCTCAGTGGAGCTTTTGCTTGCTTTAGCATGAAGACGGGATTAGCATTTCCATTAGAATTAGCATTAGTATAATCCAGAACATTAACATTTTCTTTGCAACTGGTAACTGTGCGAACATCGCATCGCAGCTGTCCCATCGCATCTCATGGTGGGAGAGTGTTGTTTTTTTGTGGGATTCCTCAAATTTACCCAAGGCGATGGCAGCACAGCCCGTCAGGGAGAAAAAGAAAATCCTCCCAACCATTAACACTCTCTCAGATAACGAAGCAGGACTGGCGCTGTCGACCGATTGGCCCAAAATGTTTTTGGGTTGCACGGTGACTGTGGAGTGTGGATCATAAGTTTTGGACATCGATGAGGACAAACATTTTCAAGGGTGGAATGGCGGGAGAATGTCTTCTTGGCCTTGGCCTTCTCTCTCCTTCTCTCATTTCATGCTCAGGTGAGTTCACTATTCTGACTTGATTTGTAGTACATATAGATTTGTATTGTGCCTTCACATTTTAATCTAGGTTCTCTTGGGGATATGCATTTATGTTGTGTATGGAGTCAAGCCTGTCTGTATATTATCAATGAGAGCTTGCGATATTGATATACATGTTCTTGACATAGCTGAAATGCTATATGGAGGGGTAGTTACGATAATTATGATCATTCACCTTGTTAAGTTTTGTAAGTGTTAAAAGAGGCCGAAATGCTAAATGGGATGGTAGTTATTATAACTACCATAGCAGCTTATCATATCAACAGACGTCATCTCCAGAAATGCAAACAAATTTGGAAGCTTTGAATTAAGATATGAGAGTTTATTAAAGCATAATGCTGCTACAGAACTTGCATGTAGAATGTGTAGCCAAAGACTAGGACTGTTAGCTGTTTCTCTGAATGCCTCTGGAAAATGCGATCTCATGAAATGAAATGGTTCAAACAGAATTAATTGAAAAGGTTTTTCAAAGCTTCTAGTATATGCAGTGGGCACACATAAAGTTAAATTCCACAACTTCATTAACTTCTTCTCTACCTGTGACAAAATTGAACTTTTGAACCAGGGTACAGACATCCTTTAAGGGCGAAGGGATAGGGGATTTCTATCGGATGTGATGCTGAGAATGCTCTGGCTGACATGCATGTAAATTGCTCGAGCTTCGTAACAGAGTACAGATATCCATTAAAGCATATTGGTATAGGAGGAATACTTCAAAGAGCTGTTGTTCCATGGATTACAATGATTGCAAGATATATCTAAAACGACTCTGTTGTAAAGGCCTCGAGCGCTTTCAATAAAATACTAAGTGGAGACTCGTTCAAAATTGCTATAGAAACTTTCAAAATTGCCATAGAAACTATCAAGAAAATGCGGGCAGTAGGTGTGAAACCGAATTCAATAGCCTTTTGCCAGCATTTCCCCTGCTGTATCAATAATGGAAACTTGTCAACATTATTGAGATAAGTTTCAGATCTTTAGGAGTTATGATGTAAATTATAGTTTAGGAGGATCTCACCAGTTTTTAGACTTTGTCAAATTTCAATGATCAACAATTTTGCAGTCTGTTCTGAGTGTGTGTTCAGTTTGTTATGACATCATTTATAGTGATTTTGGAGTGTGTTTGAGGATGTTTGAAGTGATATTTAATCCTATTCTCATGTTGTGTGTATTGAATGAGAATTGGTGAGTTTTCTGAGGTGTTTGCTTCCTGTTCAGATCTATAGAATCATATTGACGGGGTATTTGAGACATGTACTAGTCTGATATTCGTTTCCAGTTTCATGTCATATTTCATGGAGTTTGATGTGCATTGGAGTTGTGCTCTTGGTTTTGACTCAACATTTGACTATTTTGGGTGTGTTGTTACTATGCTGGGGGACTTGCAAGACGATTCTCTTTGATGCTCTGCTGGTAACATCGTATTGTTTTTCCATATTTAGACCTCCAAACAAGTTCCTAGTCATATATTTAAGGTGTTCTCTTGTGAGTATTTTATAATCTTAATTTCACTATGTATTGGCAACTCTTTGAAGTGATTTGTCGTCAGAACTTTATTTAATCATCATTTGTATGAACTTTGATTATTTATACAAGACTTATAACAGCAGTTATTTCAATGTTTGGTTGTTTATGTTGAGCTGCTTGGTATTTAAATTTCAAAAAATAGAAGAGGGTGATTATTACAGTAAAGTTGTCTAATGTTGGAAATAATAAAAGGGTATTTAAGTTTGCTGGTTTCAGTGGTGTTTATGGTTGTGGCACTTTAGAAATCATATTGGACCTTCAATGGAGTTTGTTGTTTTCTGCAGAGACTTTGAGATAGGGTTATGTTAATGTTTCTTCTAGGCATCGTTACAGTGTTAGGAAGTCTTACTCCCATAATATAATTATTAGATATTAAATTACTTTCAGAAAGAAAATGTAAATAAATGAAGGATCTATATACCTCAATTTTTATAGTATCTTAATGGTTATTTCTATTGTGCAGTATCGGGATGCAACAAGGGTATACCAAGTCTTTTAATCTAAAGAGTTGTATAAACATTATAGAAAGTATTAACATAAAGATGACTCATAATAACTTTGTTCGAGTGTCGAGGATCCCTCAAGAAAAATCTATCGGTTTCTTTTAGTGACATGGATAGGAAGTTTCCCCATTGATCATAATGGTGCAAGAAAAAGGGATTCTACTTGCTCGGGGGTTGGCTAGGACCTCAAGGGTTTCATGATGTCATTGGTTGGGTGGAGAGCATGTACTTTGTTATTATAATTCCCTTAGGAACTCATCTTATGATAAACATACATCAAATTTGGAAATTTTGCTCGAATGAAACTCTAGGGAATTGGGAAGGAGCTTATTTGGTAACTACTTAGTAAATTTACTCTAATGAGAATGTAACTATTAGAGTTCTATTTAAAATACATTCCTTGAAAATACTTTGGTAAGTTATCCTTGAAGAAATAAAAGAATATTTGATTTCTCTTCCTTCATGGCTCATTCATTCCTTTCGTGTGTCATTTCTATGATGCAACTACTGCTTAACTGTCTATTTAACATATTGAAGAGGAAATTTACCTTCATGATCATGCAACTAACTTCTAACAGATCTCATATTATGCACCTAGTCTTGTACTCTTGTATGCAGGTACAAGTAATTCAGATGAGAGAGAAAAAAAAAAAAAACATTAAATGGAACATGAAGAGAGTCATCAGGTATGCAATTGCAAGTTATGTTCATTCTTTCAAGATTGTTATTGTTCTAGCTAGATGTGTTATCATGTTTGGAATTCTAGCTAAATGATTTAACAAAAGAAACCTTACTATATTGCTAGATATATATAGCATGTCCTTGTAAATAGAAAAATAAATTTGATGATATTTCTTGTTTGAGTAGATTAAATAGGTTGTTGTGGCATCTAGCCTTGTGTGTAAAAATTGGGCATTACAGAGACAGAGGGCTTGAATGTCATTGAAGAATATGTAAAATAACATTAATCTACCAGATTACGATTAGTTGCCTCATCTCAACTAAATGATTTTGGGGTTTTGCTTGCCTCTTACTTGGCTAATATATGTGGATTCAATTGTAAGGCTCTAAGATGGAGAACTTAAACTTTAATTTATTTCTTGTCCTTTTTTAATTTATTAAATTTGTTTTAGAACATGAGTTAATGGTGAAATTTGGATTTAATCAAATGTAGTTTTAGGTATAAATAATTGGAAGCTAGATCTTTTTCCTTGATGTTATTGAACACCCAATGAATTGTGATTTTTACAATTCAAATGGTATTTTTTACCAATTAGGTTAGACTTACTAGCGCAAACGGATCTCAAATGTTGAATGTTATTAACAATTAAGAAAAAATTGTTGGCTATCCATCTTCTCTAAATATGGTTAATACCGATGCATTAGATTTAATAGCCATTAAGGTTGATGGTTCTCTTTGAGATGAAGAAATAATGCTTGATCAATTGAGCTTGCTGGGACAAAGAATAACTCTATCCATGGTGCATGACCTTGTAAGTTGTTTCTAAAGTTTCTTCTTTATTCCAATGTGTGTCTATCCAAGGACATTATGTGGTTGTCATTAGATGAATGTGAGTTACATCAAATAAAATCATCTCATAATTTACATGTCCTTATAAATTTATCACCTATAATTTGTTGAAATACCCAATTTACTTGCAAATAAAAAGATATGTTGAAATAATTGTGTTTCTACACCATTTATGCTTTTTGAAACATATGTTGCCAAATCCTAATCTATCAGCTGTGGAGGAAATAAATGTGTTGGCTTTAGCTATTTTTACATCTAGTAAAAATTGTTTAACTGCATATTAATTTGAGCTCATTCAGCTGATAAGATGGATCAATTGTATTTCAAGATTTTATTTTGTGCATTAAGTTTCTATTTTTCTTATCTTGTTTTATGTAGATGCAACAAATTCTCATGAATCAAATGATCTTCTTGGCTTGGGACTAGATTCTATTGGGTGGGAATTAGCTCTAGTTAGCACACCCATGAATAACAATAACAGTCTCAGTGGAGAGTAAAATGGTATGTTGTTACTCTCCCAAGTCAATCAACATAGGTACTACAGAATTATTCTCTGAATCTTCATCCACCTTCTAAATTAGTAGATTCTCTATGGAGGGTAATCATATAGGGATATGGTGTGAATCAAATTTTCCAATTTTGTCTATGCAAACATAACCTTTTTATAATTTATACACAGCTCCAAACACTAGGCATATTATATTGTAATCAAACATTAGTCATCATTATCTTTTTTAATACATTGGATATTAAAACTCATTCTATCGAGCATTTCAAATCATCTATTTTTTGTAAGCCACATTGAAAGAGCCTCCAAACCTAAATATTTTTTCTTTTGATCAAATAGAAGAAATATTTTTAAATAGACTTAGCTTCAGTTATGTAGGTAGTGTATTGTATGTGTACATTATTTCTAAATACTTAGTTTCAGCTTTCAGATTAATGTGAGAATTCATGCATTCATTTCTATTGCTTCAAGTGGTCTAACATACTTTGCTAGAAATCCTTAGGTTAAAGGCGCCTTCTATTAATCATGATTGTTTGAGTATGCAAAATTTATCTTGTATAACTTTGGGAGCTATGGTTCTCAATTGTGGCTTTCAGAAAAATGTACAATAAAGATAGTTTGTTGGACTCAAATTCTGCAAAAATGAACATTTCATATGCAAATCTGTTTGGATATTTAAAATGTGTGAATTCGATAGCATGAACTAATAATCAAGTTTTAGAATCAATAAGAAGGAAGTAACTAGGAGCTTCAATTCTTCTTTCTTCTCATTATATAATATAATTTTCTAATCTTACAGACAACCTAATTTTGCAGTCTCTACCATGAGAGATTTAGTTAAAACTTACAGAGCTCTTGAAAGATAAAACTAAGAAAATCCAAAAATTTTAATGATAGAAAACTCTTGAAAGATAACTAAATAAATCGAAAAATTTTAATCATACCAAACCAAGGAAATATTAGCTTCTCTTTTTATCATGTCTTCATAATTCAGACATTTCTTTCTTCATCACGCCACTTCAAGTACATTTCTACAAGTGTAATATATAGGGCTGCTGCTAAGGGAAACACTTCTTCATCCAAAAGGAAAAATGAAGAATGAGGTGAATGAATAGAGCCAATCTCTTCATTTCTGATGCCAATAGAAAGTATTGCACATGGTATAATATATTGATAAAAGGAAAAATCTTCACCCGCCATCATCTGATTTGCACACTTTACATTTTCTAGACCAAATAAAGTTTCTCCAACAACTATGATGTGATTATGAAATACTTCATCATTTAATGTAGCTGGATAAATTGGATAGTATTCCTCAAAAAACTCAAAAGAAGCATTGCATCTATGGACAAAAGCTTAACTTTCAATAATCTACACATTTCATATTATGAAGATTTTATTCTCATGTCTGCAATCAATTCTAATCATAAATCACTTTTTATAACATGAATTGCAATTGATAAATAACAAGAATTTAAAAAGCATAAATTGAGGATCAGAAAATAAACTGACTTTTGTAACCCTTTTCTTAAGATAAAGGATCCCTTCACTTGTTAGGCTTTACAGGGTACCTTCGAACTTGATTTGGCTTGTAATAATATTGTGTACATCGCCGCCTTCAATAAATCCTATTGAGACCACCTTAATTTAATAAAAAAGATGCGTAGATGACATCTTATTGACTTTCAATAGAGGAATCATATTTATGTTTATTAGGTATCTAGGAAAGAATAATGTGCTTAAGTAAAAAAATTTAAAAATGCAATAAAATATCAAGCCAATACACTTCATTACTAATCTCGTAACAGCTATAAATAAGTTGATAAAGCAAAAGATCGATATCTAGACCCTCGTTCACATATACAGTAGCTCTTGTCATAGATCAAGACCTAGTATCAGTAGCAAGGTAAGCACTAGTAGTAACAACATTTCTAGGTCTAGGCTCAACATTTGTTGAAGCACTTGACTTTGTAGCTATTGAATACCCCATAGCATATTCAGTAGCATGGTTAGAGGCATCTAAGCCAGAAACTACAAAATAGTAGATAGAAAAGGCAAAGGAATAGATAATTTACTTGGTATATTTAGTAAACTAAGCCAGAGATTCTATTGACTAACCATATCCAGTGCTTGATCCAATACCGACAACATATAGCTTATCAACCAGCAGCATATGTACTAGTTGTTGATTCTGTTGAAGCAACACTAACAATTATTTATCCAACAAGCACCAAATAGATGTATATAAGATCGATGCCCATGCCCAAGTGCATAAGAACATCCATTGACATGTTCAGTAGATGAAGTTGACCAGTACTATCAGTTTACGTATAGAGTATATACAAGGAGATCCAATAGCATATCCAATACCAGTAACAACATCTGAGGTACAAACTGTAGTAGCAGAGTAAGAAGCAAGGGTAGCAGCTTACCCAACACCATTTCTTTGAAGAGCATTTTCATAACCAGCTCCAGGTGTAGCATCAATAGTAGTGGCCATAGAATATTTACACAACCCATTCATAAGTCCATGTCTAGGGGCAATAATTTTCCACACTTTACTTGTCATCATTCCTCACAATTGTTCAAATCTGCAAACTCAATGATCCAGTAAAATTCCAAGGTCTGTGAGATTAGTAGCCAAATGAGAATTTTGAACATTAATAACCACCTTACCAATAAAATGTTTCTGCTACAGCACTAAAAGTCCAAAGACACATTATTTAAATCCATATATTGATCATTTTAATTTTCCAAATGGATCATGTCTGAACTGGATTTAGGAATTCATATACTATTCTCATGCTACCATTCATGGGATAGAACTAGTACATGTTTTGATTCCCTTTTCTTTTTTTTCCTACATTAGATGTTATGATTAGTGCAATGCAATTCTTCTTAAACATATAATTTTTATCTCTACAGAAGTTGATGCTTCAATTGGATGCAAGATGTCAATGATAGATATTAGGGCACTAGTTGTACAGATGTTACACAATCCAGTAGGTGGCCATATTATAATTCTAGAGCTTGAGTTTGGTAGATATTCAACTCAACTAAAAAATAAATAATTTTGCATTACTTAGAATAGTATTTGGCAAATATCTATTCAAAATTTTCCTTTCTAGGATTGACACTTTTGATGAAATAGTTATGTTTGTTTCAGGCATGTCATATTCAAAATCAATATTCGGATAAACATGATATTGAATGTGGCACTTGTTTCAAAATTATTGTTTCAATTTTTTAGGAATATAATAATTGTATTTCAGCTCTTAAATACTTTGTATTTGTTGAGTTTGACCTGTAGAAAAATTATTGCAATTATATAGTGTAGCACAAAGCCAATGGAGGAGGTAGAAAGGCATTTTAAACTTCTCTTCCTGTAAATTAAAGGATTTGTTTAATTCTTATTATATTTGAAATGAGGGTAAAATATAGAGGGATGCCGAAGTGTGAACTAAATCTAAAGTTGTTGAACTATTGAAAAAATATATTTGAGAGAATTTGAAGTGAAGAGATGATGAATTAATGAAAATGGAAAGAAGACAACTAGAAACAAGAAGTAGAAAAATCCAATGGAAAATCAATAGAAACTGAATAATTCTCTCTATGTAGACAATATGAAGCAATTATTTTATTTTGTGCTATTCTTTTTCATTTAAATGATTTTAGAAACTGCTCTGTCTTCGTGTTGATGGACTATGGTCAGAGAATACCTTTACTCTTACTACATGCTTTTGAACAAAATATTGGTAGTCCCACTGAGTGTGTAATTACTGGGGATGGATACAGAAATAAAATGATCCATTTAATATTGAAGTTGAATGATAAGCATCAAGGGATTTTGAAAAGCATGCCTGCGAATGGATCTTAAAGATGATAAAAGGAGGGAGCGGGCTTAGAGTAAGTGATAACTAAATGAATACTATTAGTTTTAGTTCTTTTGTAGATTATTATTTTTTTAATGTACACCATCTTATACTATTTTTTTTAAAAAACCTATCATCGAGACATATTTAGATAACTAATTTTTGTTTTGTATCTATATCTCTAAATCCTTTTGGGTTATTGGACTCTCCCTTCTACAAAAGAGTGTTGTGATCAATGAGATTCAAGACACTCTATATAGCTACAAACATTTTTTTTCTCCTAGAGATAAACATGTTCACATTAATATATTGGATGAAGCTACAAGTAAACTAGTTCCACTCAAGAACATAAGAATTTAAAACACGGATTAGTAAATGAATTGCTATCCAAAATCACTAGTCTAGTTTTTTGAGATCTCTAGTCAACCTAGGTCTACAAACATATCAAACTTAGTAACCTAGATCGTCTATAATCTAATTAATCAACAAATTTTTTGAATATATTCTCCCCTCTACAAGTTGATGTTCAAAAGGTAGAATGAAAACTATCAAGACAACTACGTCTTACAATTTTGGCACCATTTGTAGGTTATCAAGCATAGGATTAAATGACTTGTGATGATCATATATGGAAAAACTTGAAATCATGTTTAATGTAAAGTACTAGCATACATGGTATGATTATTCTTTAAAGGGTACTAGCTCAATGGAAGAGCACCTACTTTACAAGTAGGAGGATGGTGGTTTGATTCCATCGTGCCCTAATATGACTAAATAAATGACTAAATTAATGACTAAATAAATGACTAAATATATAACTAAATAAATGACTAAATATATGACTAAATAAATGAATAAATAAACAACTAAATGAATGACTAAATAAATGACCAAATAAACAACCGAATAAATGACCAAATAAATTACTAACATAGTTTAGTCATAAATTTGGTCGCGAGATAAATGATGGACAATAAATTATTAATGGTCATGTGATAAAAATTAGACATTTATCTACAAGTTTTAGTAGTTTATTTAGTCATATATTGTTGTTTTTGTACTAGTGTTTCATTTAGTAATTTCATAACAACATTGGTCCTACAATTTATTTGATTGATTTAATGCATTGTAAACAAAGTGTTAAAGAAAAAATTAGTGATTTCATAGGTAGGTTTAAGAATTTGCATGCTCACATTTCTTATCCTATGCCTGATGTTGATATACAACACATTTTTATTTCTAATTTACAAAAAGACATTAGATCTAGGATTCTTCTTTATGAGTTTTCTTCCTTTTCCCAATTGTGTGCAATGCTTCATCATTATCAACTTCAACTAAGTCAATTTGAGAGAAACACTCCAATGGATCTTGTTCCTGTTGATAAGAGTGATGCCACATCTAATTCACCAAATTTTAGAACTTGAAAAAATTCATCAAAATCAACAATTCATCCAACCTTGTTGATGAAAAAGTAGCAACAACATCTAAAGGTGTGGCTTCTTTGTCGTCTATTTTTAGACATGATCGTATGTATACTCAACTTTCTAAATCTTTGCATAATGTGATGAGGAAATTAATGAATTATATTGTGTTAACACTTCGTCCTATCAAACCAATTGAACCTTCAAAACCTAAGTCCAAACACTTTGATCCTAAATCTTTCTGTCAATACCATTATCAACCTAGTCATGTTAGTGAAAATGATTTCAATTGAAAACTATTATTCAAGACCTTGTTGATTCCAAGGATATATAGATTTGGTTAGTGCTCATGATTAAGGGAATAAATTAGTTGCACCTCTCATTCCAAATTTGCAAATCTACATGAATCCTTTTCCATCTCATTTAATTCCCACCTCTTTACTGTCATTTATGTTTATGGTGCCAACCCTTTAGGCCACTTTTTATGTGAATATTAGTTCTTCAATTATATTTAATAATTTAATAATACAATGATTTAATCATCTAATTTATATGATGTTATTTATGTTTATGGTTTTTACTAACCCCATACTTGCATGTGTATGGTTGGTATGTATGTTTTATATTTTTGTTTGATGTGCTTGATGTGGTTGAGAGATGAAGTCGTGGTTACTTAATTTGGAGATCCACATGATCGACTGATCCTAGCCATTTTATGCTATATAAATACATGTATGCACATACTCATCTTTTATGCAAAATTTCAAGTACCTGGTATCGAATTTCCTGAATTGACAAGATGAGTGTTCCTTATCACATTATCTCAATGGTAAGGGAGGGGAGATAGCATCCAGGCCTAAATCCCAACCTAAGCCATTTATTATCCTAAAATAGTGGACAAGTATCTTATCTGCTACCCTCTAAATTTGTCAAGGTGATGTAATTCGTGAACACTTTCCTTCAAGGTGATGTTATGGGTTTAGTCAATTTTTCCTTCATGTTTGTTTGTCAGGTGGTTTGATGTGAATTTTATGTTATTAATGCATTAAATATTTAATTAAGATTAATTATGAGATTAAAATAACTATATCTTATCAATATGAAAATATTAAATATACATGAATATTTAATTAATGAAAATTAATTAAATAACATTGAGCATTTAAAAGACTTAATTAAAAAGTCTAATTATAGAAGTTGGATATTTAATTAAATATTAAATCTAATTTTTTTTAAAATGAATAATTAACCTAAGAAAATAACTAGCTGGGCCTAGTGGAGGCTACAAAAAGCGAGCCTCCTCCTCAGAAATGTAGAAAGTAATAAGACTACAATAAGGGAACCAACTCCACATAAATACAAAAAAGATGAAAAGACCAGCTAACACCAGATTTGAAAAAAGTCAAGTTACAATCAAGATTTATTTGTAGCATCTCCCTTCCTATGTGATTGTAGGTTCATATCAAAATATGACTATATTTTTTTTCCCTCATAGTCACCCAACCATCCTCCATTTTTTATGCCTCATCCTTCCAACTAGTTGGGTTACAATCCAAAGAGTTTCCATCGTTCACATACTTGTCGTTATGTTGAGAGACGTCCTCTTCCTCTAGACATTTGACCTATCTTTTCTTCTCCCTACCATCAGGTGTAGCAATTATATTCTTGTGTTCACAAATATTTGTTTCCTCCTTAACACTATCTGGTAAACTTTCTTGTGCAACCAGATTCATAATAGCATCAGATTGAGGAGGCTTCTCCCCTCTAACTGCTTGAGAAAAAATCTTCTTTTGTTCTCCCTTTTTTCCACTATATAATGGTGGTGGGAAGCATCCTTCCACCATGTGGCTAACTTATTTTTCCTATGTTTGGAACATTTGGCAGCTAAATGCCCAACCTGAAAACATTGTCTACAACAAAGGGTACCCCCTCATAATCCAAAGACTGTACCCATCTTCCTTTAGAGGTTTTGAGATTAATTTCTACAAGGAAGCCATCATCAAAATTCATCTCCACTAGAATCCATGCATAAGTTGAATGTAGGAGCTTTGTTGATTCCTCATAAACCATTAAATTTTTTCCTAAAGGATCACCAATAGCCTCCAAACATGAGTCAAACTAGAAATGTGAGGGTGGATTCAGAAGTCTTACCCAAAGTGGAACATTATCAAAAGTTTCATGTGCAGGGAAAAAGGTCAAGTGACATGGTTTCATCATTAGGGGATTCTTATTCCCCCAACTCCAAAGACCCTCACACAAAATCTTCTTTCTATTCACAACATTTTCAAAAACTACGATAAAGAAACCCCTTGCACATGGGTATATTTGAGCATATACCTTCATTAATGGCTCCCAATTATTTGATATCCATTGATGGATCTCTCCTAAGATTGGCCACATGCCTTGAAAATGTGCAACCAATCTGAGCTCAGAGAAGACAACAGTAATAATGTCTACCTCCATTTTTATCTCATCTACCAAATCTACTATTTTAGCCTCCACCATATAGGGTATCAGCCCACCAAACACCCCTGCTACCTCCACCGTCACTTTTTCCCTTCTTGAACTAGAAAGACCATTTGGACGTCCCTTAAAGAAAGACCATTTGTCACAAACACTAAGCCACCATCACTCTTCTAGTGATAAGCCCCAATTTGTCTACCTCCTTTCTGGATTGGTTTCTATCGTTATTCTCAAGAAATGATCTCTCCAACCTATTCATTGAGGATCCCCTATTTTGAAATCCCTTGAAATTACTATGTTGCATTCAATCTACAAGGAAACCACCACCATTTTCTAATCTTCCATCATTTGGAATAATAAAAATTACAGGATGAGCTTGAGCTGCCACATCTTGACCATAAGCTATCAAGGACCTTTTTCCTTGCCCTCCATGTTTGCATGGAAGTGAGCTACCACTAGAAATAGTCACCCCATGCGCAGGAGAAATCCTAGGCCCGGGAGCAGATGAGAGTGCCATTCAAAAAATTATTTGGTTCAAATTGCATATTTTGAATATGCTAGGAATTTTAATATAATTAAAATTAACATATAAATGCAAAAAAGGAGTTAAAAATGAATTAAGTAATTTTAATGTTGAGTTACATATTTTATCAAATCATGCACTTTTAAATGCATAATTTTTTGATAAATATAAAGCTAAACTCAAATCAAGAGTTCGGTTGTGCAAACTTTAGTGGACTTGATATTTGAGTTAATTGTTTTATTCCTTTTAAGAATTGAATTCTAGTTTCTGGGAATTTAAGTTAAGTGCTTTTAGAAGTTGAGTTTCAATCCTGTAATTGGGAGTTGCATGTTTTCAATCCCAGTTGTTGGGCTTTCTTTATTAGTCTTCTTTTAGTCATTATTCCACACACAAGTTTTAGGGAGACAAGTTTTAGTTTTGGATTGGAATTGAAGAATTGTCTAAAAGATTGAGAGTATTTTGGAATCTTCAAATCTTCATTTGGGCCATTGTTGTTTCAGATCTTCTTGTGAATTCAAGGTAGGGTTTGAGAACTCTTGTAAAAATTTCTTTTGAAAAGACTATTTTCTTCGTGGTTGTCTTATTGTATATGTAGTTTGGTTGTTGGAGAATGGTTTTATTTTCTATTGTTGAATTATCTTTCATTGTGTTTTAAGGAAATTAAAAAATTGAATGTGGAATTATTGTGAGAAAAATATTGTAGAACCTAGATCTGTAAACCTCGATGTTCAATTTAGAGGAAGCTATATTTTAAATAAACCTATTAAAACCCTAACTTTACCCTGAGCAAATTTAGAAGCTATTGGAATTGAAAATTACTTAGTTTAATTTGTATAAAAAAAATTTCCTTTGGAATGTATAATTCTCCTATTGAATTCAATGAAACCTTTTGGTTTTATATGTATTGATTTTTATAAATTTATATATATTTATGTGTGGCTGCCTTCAGATTGGGCAAGGCAGTGTCATCGACAACACCGCTGGCAACCACAACAGTGTCGTGGGCCTGCCAGTGGGTGTGTTGTCGGCTCAGCTAGTGGCTAAGGCTTGTAGACTCCCCAAAGGAGGTTGCCAATGATTTTTTTAAAAATTTTGTTAAAAGTTTTTTTTTAAATTTTATTTATATTATTATTAATAAATATTAATATTTAATAATTAAATTTATTAATGTTAATATTTGTTAATTAAGAATATTAGTTAATTATTATTTATTATTATTAATTTTATTTACTTTTATTATAAAAAAAAATTTAATTATGTAATGGATATTATTTAATTATACAAAGGAATATTTATATATATTGAGATATCAACTTTACAATTAGATATATATAAGTAGAAATTGTCTTGACATGCATTTATGGGCAAAATGGTCAAAGTTCAAATCAAAGTGGGATTTTTAATTAAGAAAAGATGTTTTCTTTTAAATGACTGAAGTTGTGATTCAATGTTTGTTGCTCAAGCCTTGTGTATATTTTTTGGATTTGGGAGTTTAAGTCAGCTTTTAGGAAATGTGAACCAGAGGCTCGTGATATGTTTTATGTGGATGTTATGTGTATCCTTTTATGCATTGTGATGGATGTTTTGGTCTCAATTATTTTTACCCAACCATATTTACTTAAATTTTTGTGAACTTGTTGAGAGTGTACTTATGATGTTTTGGTTTGAGGACCAATATGTGTTCCAAATGCCTTTTATGGAACAAGACTCGATCATCATGATTTTATATGACTTTATATATTTTTCTCTTTGGTTTTATATTGAGAATCTTTGTAACCATTTTTGAGTCCCAATTGGATCATGTATGGATCTATGAATACCACTAAGTGATATCATTTTCTTTATTGAGTTTCAATCTTTATTTTATTTGACCATAAAAGGGTGACAACCATTATTATAATTGAGTTTGATTTACGTGGTCACCTTTTGTTTTCTACTAGGATTGTTCTATGTTCTGAATGATGATCTTTGTGGATTATGTTTTACTCCATGTTTGGGAGAATGGTTCTATTGATGCTCTAGATTTATCTTACGATATGTAACCATGTGGATTGGTCATTGTTATTGTGCGTGTGAATTTTGTACCTAGCTGGGAACACGACACTTCAGTAAAACATTAAAGGTTAGCAAATCAAAAAATCTACAAAATAAATAAACTATGCTAACCAAGCAATTTACTACCTTCTAGTAGGTGTGAGTATGGTATTTCTTAGATTATGACCGAGATCAATGATAATGCAACACCTAAACGAAGGATTTGAATGATGAAAGTAAATAAAAGTATGTATGAAAATTAATCTATATTTTTGGATTTTCTATGCAATATGATGAAAAATTGATATGGAATTGATCTAAAATGGATTGAAATGAATTGCAATGCAAATATAACAATGCAATGGAATTGAAAACAATGAATTGCAAAAATGTCACAATCGCCTATTCGCAAGAGCTCGATTCTCCAAGTAATTGAATGAGTTGTTGAAGGGTCCAAGATTCGGGGGTCGTTTGTGAAGGACTGAGCCTTGTTTATATAGAAATCTAGGGGTTGAGGGTGCATGGAAAAAGCCCTAAATCACTCTTTGATGAACTCAGCTTGATTTTTGAATTATCAATGAATTAGAAATAGTTAACTCACAAAATCATGCAAAATCAGCTTTTTAACTCAAATTAGAAGTTTAGATCACTTTTTAACTCAAAATAGATGTTGAGTTCAAAAAGATAACAAATTGAATTGATTTATTGATTTGGAGTTTAACTGCTCTTCTGAATGTGCATGGATAATTATGAATTAAATTAATAATTCAAGTGAATTATTCTCAACTTAATTGACTTTTGAATTAAAGTAACCAAGTTATGGGTTAATCAATTATTAAATCAAACTTTATTCCAAAACTATATCATTAAATTTGACCACTTGATTTAATCAATTAAATAAGAATTTAATCAATTATTGGTAGGATTTTTTATTTATTGTCAGAATTATTAATTAGGAATAAATGTAATTAAATCTAATTAAATAATTAAGTGGAAAAATTAAATTAATTAATCAAATATTCAACATATTCAATTAATTAGCTTTAGGATAAATAATGTTATTTATCACCAAATAATATTTAATTAAAGATAATTAGGAGAAATTAGGAATATTCATGGAACATTCCCTTATACAGAATTGAGATAAAATTGATTAGGGTTTCGATGATTTGATGCATCGGTGTGCCTTTGGTTAGGACTTTTGTGTCAATTTCGATCGATTTGTCGATGTAGGTTGTCGATGGTCCTATAGCCCATTTTTGGGGTATTACATTTTGCCTCTCTTTGAATTATTATGCAAAGCATAGTGGTTCAAGGACTAATCTATTTTTTATGATGATGAGGACTCAGTTATGTGGTGTAGAAACTGATCCTGAAAGATTAAGCAATTCTGAGACATAAACCCATTGATTGATTTAGAAGATGTAGATTCAAGTCCTGATTGACCATAGAATAGAGATGATGTTAACCGCATCAACAATGAACTAGTGACTACGAAAAAGTGTCAAAACACCTAATTCTGAACCTTATGATTACGAAGAAGTGACTATCTTGACTCCAGACCCAAATGTCCAAAGGAATCGAAAAGATGTCAAATCTAAACCCTTCAGTTATGAAGAACCAAGGAAACAACACTAATGAATTGATGGTTACAAAAAGCTGATATAGTTTACAAGTTGTGAGAGAACACCAGATTGATATGGATCTTGATGAATCTAATATGCCCCAAGCGATATTCCCCAAGTGACGAGGACTTTTGATAAGTCAGCAACTAGATGTGGTTGTTGTCTTGATTACTGAAAGAAATTTGATTTGTAGATTTGATTGAAAGACGTGTAATACCATGCCCCCTTTGAGATGAAAATCAAAATCTGGCAAGAAAGCCAGTGTTATATAGTGTAGGAGTGATGTAATCAATAGTAGAAGTGGTTATGCACGTTTGAGGATGTGTTCTGCATTCTTTGGAGGTCTTGTTGACCAAGTTTGACTAGGTTTGACCATGAGTTGACCATGGTTGACCAATTTGAAATTCAAAGATTTTGATGTATGATAATCAGTTAAGTTGAAAATTGGATTTCTTTGATGTTTTGAAGGTCGATTATGTAAGTAGTCGACCGTCCTAGGTCCAAAAATTTTAAATTGCTATTTTGACAAAGTAAATGATCTTAGATTTCAATTTTGATCCCGAAAATGGGTTCAAAATGTCAAAATTAGCCAGGGGTGCAATTTTCACGCAAAATGGAGCACTTTGAAAAATTAGGTCAAAACCTATATAAGGCCCAAAAGGGTCATTTCAAATCATTTGACCCATTTCTCTTTTGTGAGCTTGTGGAGCCCTCTAAGAAAAAATGTAAGTTCCTATGTCTTCTCATCGTTTCGAGCGCAGTCGGCAGTACTAGCAACCTTGCAAGTATGGCAACCAAGTAAGTGGACCTATGTGTCTCTTCTGTATTCAATTTTGTCCATGTTATATGCATTTTTTCCATGTTTTTCAACTTTTCATTTTTTTGCTTCACAAAAACTTGTACGACAATCCTCTGGGACTCATACGAGTTTTCAAGTCCAAGTCAAGACTCATATGGGTTATATGTGTAACTTGTATGAACAGGACCCAAATGTCGTATGATATTTCATCGGGTCCCTGATATGTCATGTGAGACCTTGCATAGTGTCGTATGACCATGAAGTGTCGTATGAGACCTTATAGTAACTTGTACAAGTTTTGGTGCTAGTTTGAAAACTCGTATGGAAAACAACAAGCATTTTTCACACCCTTAGGTCAAAATTTTAACTTTTCTAATTTCTTAGGCTGATTTCTTAGCATTTAATGCACCTTCTGAAGTTGTCAATTTCTCATTTTTTGTGTGTCAAGCTTGATTTTTGACTAAGTTACTGATAGGTTTCCCTATTTTTTTATGTTGTGTAGGTTGTCATTCCTGACGTGCGTGTGCAGATCTCTCACCTGTCCACCCAGAGATTGTGTGTTTCACTACCTGATCCTTTGAGAGTTCATTTAGCTGCATGTGGCTTCGAGTACCTAATTCGGTTACCTGAGATTTAGGTAAACCATGACTTTATCACTACATTGGTTGAGAGATTCCACTTCAAGACCCAGACTTTTCATCTTCCTATCGGAGAGATCACTGTGGCTCCGGTGGATGTATACAAGATTTTGCAAATACCATTTCATGGACCTTGCCCGGACTATATCAATTCAGGTAATATTGGTTTGGGGTGAATGAGCAGATTGCCCAGCAGATCTCATGGGAGACTATGGTGCAGAGATATAGATAGATGCACTGATTAGAGTGCATTATAACTGGGATGATTAGAGGGATCATCATGTCTGATCGCAAGTAGTGTGGACTTTTGATGGGTTGGGCCCCGATGGTGCAGCGTCTAATGGCTAGTCCTTTTGAGCTTGGGTGGGGACAATGTCTACTTGCCCACATATTCTCTGAGATGCATGAGATAGTGTATCATGAGGGAAAATCACTTGCCTCTGGAGTTCTTGTTCTACAGATATGGACCTAGGAGCATATCTCCATTTGTAGGCTAGTAGGTGGAGATGAGCGGCAGCCACAGGAGCCATTGATATACAAGTATTCTAGCTACATCACATAGGTTAGGATGGGACACACCAAGTATTGGAGGTGCAGTGTAGATGACATGACTGTTGTGACTTGGAGGCCATATTTGCAGATAGAGGCACGGCCTACCTCCCGTGTATAGTTTGGTTACTTTTTCCAGAGTCGGGTGTTGATCAGCCGGTCTACCACTATCTTGGAGTAGTTTTTGATCACTAGAGTGTGGAGGTAGTATGGTATCATTCAAGATACCCCATAGGATTTTACCTATTATGCTTAGATGATATGGGAGCTCAGGCTCGGATGGTCACCGCAGCTATCCTCTGTAGAGTTGAGTTTAGAGTATAGAGGATATGTCAGCTGAGATTCAGACTATAGGGTACAGATCTCTGATGGTGGAGTCATTAATGTGTATATGGTGTGGATAATAGAGCACCCTATCCATAGGTTCTCAGATCCTATAGAGTTCATCCCTACTATGGAGGATGCAGAGGATGTGACAGGTGCCCATATGGGTAGAGGACAGAGATGTTAGGAGGTACAGATTCTAGTTGGTCATCCTACACCACCATGTCCTAGATTTATGATGACCCCACCGAGGCCATCAGGATAGATGAGACCCCCTCACCCTCAGAGTTCTACAACGGGCAGACCTGTAATTCTTCAAATGATATTTTCTAGAGGAGAGGGTGGTTAGCTTGGCAGCGTGGGTAGTGTTGAGGAGGTTCTGGGAGCACATCAGGATGTTACTATGGAGGATGCTCCAGATGCTCCATATTTTGATCTAGGTGTTGAGTTTTGTCACTGTGAGATGAGCACTGAGGCCAGTGTTGAGCACCCTATGGAGGAGGCTGAGACTGTAGCTGCAGAGGTAGATCTTGGTGTGAGACAAACATCTCAGGATGTCTTGCAATGTTTGAGGCAGCAGTTGCAGGACCTGAGGATTCATAGCACCTTAGTGGAGGCTCAGCTTAGAGTATCAAAGAGACAGGTTTGGGAGTGTGAGGTTGACATGAGACAGCTACAGGCTAAGGTGATTCATCAGACCAGTCGGGCCTCTTACTATGTTTCTACATATTACTCGAGGGTACTTGTTGAGCAGAGAGTTCCTTCTTATTCTAAGTACATGGCTTCTTTCAAGGGAGATAGAGCACCATGGGCTGACCCACCACCAGATGCACCTGCCCCACCATCACTAGATGCAGAGGATGAGGTAGATAGTTGATATGTCATAGTGTTCTGATTTTTGTCATTTTTGTCTATATTTTGATCATATCTAATAGCTCAGATGAGCTCATTCTTTTGTATACTATGCTAGTAGTGCACCCCCATTGTACGCTGATATTCTGATATATATATATATATATATACATATACATATACACACACACACACATATATATATATATATATATATATATATATATATATATATATATATATATATATGTATGTATGTATGTATGTATGTATATCTATATATATATATGTATATCTATATATATATATGTATATCTATATATATATATGTATATCTATATATAGATATAGATATACATATATATATATACATATATATATATACATATATATATATACATATGTATATATATATAGATATACATATATATATATAGATATAATCATATATATATATATATATATATATATATATATATATATATATATATATATATATATATATATATATATATATATATATATATATATATTATATAGATACATACATATATATATATATATATATATATGTGTGTGTGTGTCGTGTGTGTGTGTGTGTGTGTGTGTCTATATATATATATATATATATGGTGTGTGTGTGTGTGTGTGTATA
>BSBK01013037.1:0-72106 GCA_027943335.1 Chamaecyparis obtusa | reverse complement strand
ATATATATATATAGTATATACATATATATATGTGTGTGTGTGTGTGTGTGTGTGTGTGTGTGTGTGTGATCCCTTTTATTTTTATTATACATAGATTTTTGTTGTAGAAAGATTTTACTTTAACATTTCAGCAATGTTATTTCTTCTCTCTTTATGGTGGTTGGTGGGCTAATGAAGAAGGATATGTCTGGAGTGGTCAATGGGAAAAGAATGATTAACAAAGTTGTAAAGACAAGGAAAAATGAATAGAAAAGCGAGGAGGATTGGCATGCAAATGATACTGAAGACTGGCATAGGATGCTCAACAATCTTTCTAAGGACTACAATAGGATTGATTAGTATAACATTTCATAGCTAAGTTTTTTATTTTAGTGGTTCCCTTGGGGGATACTCTGGTTTGTTTCTATGATCATTTTAAATTTTCTTTATCATAGCATAGGTGTTGTTGCTAAACTATTGGAACTTCATGAGAAGGAACACTATTAGTATTCTTAGTAGACTGAAAAACTTAAACTCTTTAAGGTATATTGTGATGATAAACTATGATACTAATAATGTTGGTAGTAGTGGGGATAGTTTTCTCTCTGAAGCTAATAGTTGTGGGTTTTTGTCTATCTTTCTCTCTATTGTTATGGCTAAGTATGATTTCTAGTGCTATTTATTAGTGTTTATTCTACTATAATAGGATCAATTTCATCTCCTTGCTAACTTAATAAAAAACATAGCATATAAGATTCAAGGGAAAAAAATGAAATATTCTGTAATTATGAAGTGAGGTTAAAAATTAAAGGTTGGAGATTGGAATATATCCATATGTATGGTGGTTGTTAATAAATATAAGTGTTAAGTGTATTAAAGAAAACATAATAGATGGTATACAAAATGTCTTATTAAGATACACTCCTAGATAGTATCCTAGAGTGTATTAGAGAAACCATAATAGATGATATACAAAATGTCTTTAAGATACATTCCTAGATAGTATCCTAGAGTTAATAAATCATAATAATATTTTAATAAATATGTAATATCATGTAATATTGAGTTAAATACACTAGTGCTTATACAATTTGTTTACTTTACATACTTGTTAATACACGGGAGTCAATGAAAAACATGAATTTGTAAAGAATATATTCAATTCATAGACAACAAGGGGGGAAGCTAAGAATTGATCATTCATATTCTCGATAGTGGTCTTATTTGTAGATACATGTAGTCTAAACAATGGTTCTTTTATATATCTAAATTATGGCTATTATAACTATAATTAGATAGTGTTGCCTTATTCTTTTAATATATTCTTTTAATATCATGATACATATTTTTCAAGCATTTGTTAAGCCATTTTCACATGCACATATTTTACATAGACCAATAAAAATTCCATTCCTACATGATGATATCCTATGTCATGATTCTTAGATCATTCTTCAACACACATATCATAAAGAATATTTATCACATTTCTTTTATATCATAAAATTTTATACATGGCCATTTTATTTGTGTTATTCTTTGTTTCTTCATTAGGGGTAACTATTAGTCTCATGTTATGTAATTTTTTCTCTATTAAATCATATAGTATAAACCTCTTAGACTTATGTATGTGTGTGTGTGTGTGTGTGTGTGTGTGTGTGTGTGTGTGTGTGTGTGTGTGTGTGTGTGTGTGTGATCCCTTTCTTCAAATTTGTAACAGTTTCATGAGTACAAAATTAGTCACATGTCCACGACTCCGTTTTAGACTCTTAACATACACTCAAGCAATACAACTCAATGTCATTTGAGATATATTTCTTACACGAGTCTTTGATTATGTCTATCATGGGTTCCAATTATCTAGAAATTAGTTTCCTAATAGATCATGATGTTGATTGTATCATCAATTTTACTTTTGTTACAAGGTTATTTACATTTTTATTGTATATTGGAAATGATCTTGTTTATGTATCACTAACATTATTTTGCAGGTTTATATAAGAAGAATGCTATTGCACACATATGAATATCGCTTAACAGATAGATAAATATCTATAAGGAATCATCCACAAGTCTTATATTAGATCCATATACTATAATCTTCTTCGGTTTCTCAAAAAAATTAATAATTTCACTATTATTTTATATATTAAAAAGTTTAATAATAATAATTTAAGATAAAAAATTTAGTTAAAAGTTAGGTTTATTATTATTTTTTAACAACTTTATAAAATAATTGTACAAAATCAAACTAGCTTTCCCCCTATTCAATTTTAACTATTTTTAACCTATAGAGTATCAGTTTCTAGGATTTGATTGTGTAGCATTTTTTTAACCATCAACGTTTCGGATCATACTACATGATCCATCATCAGGATGCTGCTAGAGAGAAGAAACCTAATTCATGACGATGAGTTGAGGAAGCAGTCAATGGTTACATTGATAGTATAACAACTCCTCCTCCTCCTCCTCCTCCTCCTCCTCCTCCTCCTCCTCCTTCTTCTCCTTTTCCTTCTTCTTCCTCTTCTACTTCTTCTTCTTCCTCTTCTTCCTCTTCTTCCTCTTCTACCTCTTCTTCTCCTTCTCCTTCTCCTCCTCGTCCTCCTTGTCCTCGTCCTCAATCCCTCGTCCTCCTCCTTCTTCTTCTTCTCCTTCTCCTTCTCCTTCTCCTTCTCCTTCTTCTCCTTCTCCTTCTTCTCCTTCTTCTTCTCCTTCTTCTCCTTCTCCCTCTCCTTCTTCTCCTTCTTCTCCCTCTCCTTCTTCTCCTTCTTCTCCTTCTTCTGCTTCTTCTCCTCCTCCTCCTCCTCCTCCTCCTTCTTCTTCTTCTTCTTCATCTCCTTCTCCTTCTCCTGCTTCTCCTTCTTCTCCTCCTCCTTCTGCTTCTTCTTCTTCTCCTTCTTCTTCTTCTTCTTCTCCTTCTCCTTCTCCTACTTCTCCTACTTCTCCTCCTCCTTCTGCTTTTTCTCCTTCTTCTCCTTCTTCTCCTCCTTCTTCTTCTCTTTCTTCTTCTTCTCCTTCTTCTCCTTCTTCTCCTCCTCCTTCTTCTTCTCCTTATTCATATTCTCCTTCTGATTATAAACTACAACTAAGCATTACTATTTTATTTACATTGATATTACATTCAAAAGGCTATTCTAGTAAATGAAATGACATATCTAACAAAACATTTTATGAATATATTTAAAATAATCAATGGCATAAAGTCCTTTGATCAAATGACCCATCTAAAAATTGAAATGGAAAAGGCCAAAGTAAATAAAAAGAATTCCAGAATAATTTCTAAACCATTTTAATTTTAAATTTTTTTTAATCTCATTTCACTTCTTTTGTGGTGGCTTACAACAAACCAATTCATCTATGGGACAATTCTTCTATTCTTGGAAATTTTTCTTCTTATTTTATTTTTTTTTCTTTTATAAGCGATCATCATTCATCCTCTTACAGAAAAAACTGTGTGAGCTTAATCCTGCAATGAGATTTATTGTCATTTACCTTGTAACATGACTTAAAAAACGTGATAAAATTTGTGTCTATTGTGGCATTGGTCGTGACCTACACAACAACATATGTCGATGATTGATAATGCTTCTGATAATGACTATAGAACCATTTTCAATAATTCCCCATAAGCAATCTCAACCATTACATGGACTATGGTATACTTGATATCTATTAAACATTTACCATAAATATAGCATCTTTTATGATACTTAAAATTCGTACACCAAATTGGTAGCTTGGCCAAGACCAATGCAAATAATGTATGCCAAATATGTTTTTTGCCTTTGTTGTGACCTAAAAAGAGATACACCAAAATGGTGTTTGGCTTAGCAATAACCTCTATACCTACCTATATATATATATATATATATATATATATATATATATATATATATTATATATATATATATATATGACTCAGCCTTGAAGGGAAAAAACAACCAAATTGGCGCATTAAAAATAGCATATATCATTAATTGGGGCGTGGTAAGTTAACAGTGTGTATTGCAAATATAATTAGGTTTGAACTAAGACGATACACCTGCGAATTCAAAACCAAACTCCTATAAATTTTGACCTACACTAAACGGTCAAGAAAGAAACTCATTTTTTAAGCCGCTCATTGCTAAATGTCTACTGTTGTTAACAATGGTGGTGCCCCTGCCTACTATATATTTCGTCTTTGAATGAATATTTCCTTGTTCCTTAAAATAGTTTTGTTCCAATCGCTGTGAAACATTGTGCCGACCTTTCCTGACATAAGACATTGGAGAATTCGGATGGAGTCTCCCCCCAATAAATAGTCTATCGGATAATTAGATTGAATGTAAAATTCCTACATCCTCCAACATCACACAGAAATAGTAGTGCCATATAAATTTGGTGTATCCAGACAAAAATTGATTAGCAACGACTATGTATACATCTATATACTCACGCCAAAAAAAGACATTGTTGTATTCATCTCAAATCTCAATTCGGTAGAATTGTGATAATATAAATATTGTTGAATTGGAGTTTTCAAAGAAAAAGAGGGAGGGAATAGGAGGGCAAGAATAATCGTCGCATGCACAGAGGACTACGTGCTGGGTTTCCTACCGAAGTTAGGTTTAGTTCTGAATTGTACATTTCCTCGTGCTGGGTTTCCTACTCCTTCTCTGGACGGGGGCCACGTCATATCTTCTTGCCTCCCATCCGAAAGTATTTGTATCTTGTCCAGGGAAGGGAAGATAGTCTATTCAACTACCCCGTTCAATAGAGTCTATTCAACTACCCGGTTCAATAAAACACTTGCCCGTGAACACCCACGGTCGGATGAACTAAAGGATGGCCCGAGAATACTCGTCTTGAACTCTCGTTGAGCCCGCCCAGCAATTCTATGGGGCGATTCTAGGCCCCCCCAACAAGATTATTGTGGGATAGCCCTAAACTATAAGAGAACCCTATAACAACACCTGCAAACCCTTCTAAAAATTTTAATTGTTTGTTCAAACTGGGGCCTCCTTAAGCATCATGGCTTCATTTTATTGTGGGGGGGAAGCCACAGACAAACACCCCATGTCTAAATGGTAAATAACTCTACAATGGAGACCGGTTTAGGGTGTTGTATGGCTCGAGAGATTAATGTTATTATCCTCTCGACCACTGAAATGCAGTAAACCAATAGTTTGTAGACAATCCTCTCTATGGTAGGAGTAGAACAAACCTTCCAAGAGTGATTATCTAGCATAAATGTAAAATATCATCACGAATGTGGGAATAATACAATAAATTCAGATATCTACCAATAATTCCATTTTGACATAAATTCACTTGCATAACATAAACATCAAGTTCAATATTAAAATAGATCTAGCAATCCAATCTTCATCCATGAAATTGAAACATAACACAAATATTTTGGTTACCGAGAAACCCTTGAAAGGTAAAACTGGGGTGAGGATGACACCCAAAAATCTTCACTACTATAGTATTAAAGTTTGCCTGTTAGGGCTACAAGATTTAATTATAAACTAATGATCTACTCTGTGAGGGGTCTTCCCTGCTAAGAGCTTACAAACCATACAATCTACCTTGTAAAAGAATTTAAACTTACAACAAAGTAAGCACTTAGTTAAGAGATTTGTTTAGGCCTATTAGGACCACTCTGTTAAGAGATTTACACTAATTCACCTGGTATAATGTCTCATTACCCGATCCTTTGGTTTTCACTGTGATGCTAATAACATATCTTCTCATTCCACTATAGATTTGATCTCCTCTATCAAATATATCTTTGTTCTATCCTTCATTGATTTACTCGATCACTGATCTTTGCCTCTTATGATCAAAACACTTATCTATTCTGCATATATGAGATCCTTCATCTTACATACCTAATACATCTTTTTAGGGTTTGGATCTCATCTTATATAGAGAACAAATTAACTTCATAGATCAAGATCAATGATCTAGATTATCTACTTATGTCGCTTATGCATTCCCTAAATCTGATTGGCTATATAGATTACATAGGGATCAATGATTAAAAATCTAAGGCATAATTGTGTCTGTGATTTCCTCAACAAACGTAAAAAAAATTATAGATGTCGGCCAAAATGATTTACCTAAGTGTTTGTGCCATTAAAAGCACATATGTCAAATCTGGCTTTCTCGGTATATGAAGTCTCTGATGCTCGGCATTAACTTCTCTTCATTTATTGGTGCTAGGCATTGACATATCTACACAACTCGGCATAAACTACTTAGCTATTACTAACGTACGTGGTGACCTCTAACTTGCTCAATAGTAACTACGGCTTGGTAAATGTACAATATACAAGTCTAGACTTAACTCAACCTATACATAATGACTCGGTCACACTGATGACTGACCAATATTGCCTAGAAAATGACTAAATGTAAGAAACTAATAGACAAAAAAACTTAGGGATCAACATGTTGGAAATATTCAGGAATTAACCGAGTTACTGAGAGGGGAGGGGTGAATCAATAACTCCAAATTTTCTTTCAATTACAGATGTATTAACATGTGATTTACTTTAACCTTTTGTATACAGAAAGCATGAAACTTAAAAGCATTCACAATAATGACACATAGATTTGGTTACCCAGAAACCTTCCAAAAGAAAGTAAAACTGGGGTGGGGATGAAACCCACAAAGCTTTAATACTGCAGAATAAAGTTGGCCGGTTAAGGCTTACAATTTGATCACTTCTGATGATCTACCTTGTTAGGAGCAATAAGGATTGCTAAATCCACCCTGTTAAAGGATTTACAAAACATACAATGAAGTATGCACTCGGTAAAGAGATTTTACAAAAGACTGTTAAGTCTACCCGGTTAAAGGATTTAGTACTGATTCACCTGTTAGAATGAAACAATAGATCTCTGGCTTTGCAACTGGATTGCTGATTGAGATTCGCTGATGTACTGATCACCTTCTGTGATGAATTTGTCTTTGCTGTTCCTTATACTTCTGAAGCCTTCTATAATTCGCTTATCTCTGCCTTTCTTTTTCTTTCACATATATACTTCGTACATACATCTTGACATTTTTACAACATTGTTTATATACAAGTCTTAAACAATTAATTACAATTATAATTACAAAGTCGGCTTGACAAATAAACATAAGTGCTACTAAGTCGGCCCAAGTATGGTTACATGGTTCCTGTAAACTGACTCGGTGACTTTCTGATACTCGGCGTCCACTGCATTACTCGGCATCATCATGCACTCGGTAGAAGTGAAGGCACGGTTTATACTGATCACTCAGTAGGTTTTGAACTCGGTAAATACTGGTGACTCGGTAGACATGATGTTACTCGGTTTACACTGTCCTGTTCAATTTGTACTAACTTGCTCGGTTTGCACTATCTGCTCGGTTTGCACTATCTGCTCGGTTTGCACTGTCTGCTCGGTTTGCACTGTCTGCTCGGTTTGCACTGTCTGCTCGGTTTGCACTGTCTGCTCGGTTTGTATCCAGAATGCAAATAAGTGTTGTCACTAGTGGCAATTCTTCTTAATGCCAACAATCTCCCCCTTTGGCATTAGTGACAAAAACACTTATTGGCCAAAACTTATATACACGAATCATGCTGAGTTTTATTTTGATTTTTCAAAATTTGTCTTTGTTTATAGGGTTTTATACATTGTCTCCCCCTTTCAATGTGCTAACTATTTCTTATACAAATCTTCTTCTATACATATCTCTCCTTCTATACATATCTCCCCCTTTTTGACGATAATGCCAAAGGTGCATATACAAGTTATTTACAGAGAGAATCCAAAATTTGATAGAAAATCAGAATGTACCTTCATTATCAGTGCCAGGGTTCTGTCCCAACTTTCTTGCAGGATCTTACATGTTTGTATAGCAATTTGGGCTTCTGCAGAGAGTTCAATCATGTGATCTGCTATAGAGAATTGATTGTCATGAATCAATGTTTTGGAATGTTCAATGTGCTTATACATTGTATTCATGATGGGAAGGATCATGTGTTGGATGTCTAGCAGTGTGGACCGGATCCTTGTGTCTTCTTTCAATAAATTAGATTGCATATTAGATAGGTGTGAGATTTTCATGTGATGAGCAGAGCTTGAACTTGGTTCAAGTTGCAGCTTCTGTATGCTAATCTTCATATCCTCATCCATTTTATTCATTTTATCCTTAACATCCTTTGTGAACTCGGCAATATTGCACAGTCTGGCCAAAAGAGAGGTAGCATTCGAATAGATAGATTCAATGTTAGACAAAACTGAAGACAATTCTACTTGGTTAATAGCTATGTGCTGAGCAATGTGCTCAAGCACTTTATTGTTGAATCTCTTCTCGGCTCTTTCAACTAACTTTTCTGTCCCGGATGAATCCTCATTATATTTCTCAACTGCTTCTGCTAATTGTAACAAAACATGCTGGGAGGAGTCTACTTAAATGCCTAATGCATCAGACAAAATGTCCTTAGCATCCTTGATGATTTGATACTCCTTGTCTCTCTCCTCTTTAAGTTTCTTTTGTTTTGCTTTCCTTTGGAGGATCTCACCTATATTTTGCATTTGGTCCGCTGATAGATTTGCAAAATCTAATGTAGGAATCTCTATCTCTTCATCTAGGTCTATATCCTCTACTACATTTTTACCCAAAAATTTTATACTCGGTAGAGCCTTAGGCTTATCTGTACTTAATGCTTTGGTAGTAGTGACAGTAGATAAAGTAGGGCTGGCTATAGAGACTGGCATACTTTCTACTGGAGAACTTAAAATATTTACACTTGAAGATTCAAAAATTGGAAAACTTACTGCTGGAAAACTTGATGGTGCAGGAGACTGCAGCTCGGTAGAAGAAATGGTAGCTGCTTCTATTGTTGCTATGGATGATTAGACAAATGTGGAAGTTGTCACAACCATGCTTGAAGGTGTCTCCGGGCTAGATGTAGAAACTTTTACTGGAGAGGTAGGAAGGGATGCAATGACTTCTGCTGCTATCCTCACAGTATCATCTACCTCAGTGTCTTCTTCTTGTTCATCACTGTCATCTTCAATATCTTTTATTATTACTGTTTCAATACTCAGTTGGTGAAGGTGGTATATGTTCTTCCATGTAGCATTTGCAGCCTTCACAACCGATTCAATATTGTTGATCAAAATCAAACAAGTATTGAACTTCAATGTCATCTTATTTTCATTTTCTTTTAATGCCTTCTTTACTTCATCATTATTCAAGCTCGGCATCAACTATCTTAGGTTTTGATCAAATATGTCTATCACCGTTTGCTTTGCATTGCTCCATCTCATTTTTATTGGATTCAATAGAACTGCTGGAACCTGTGGGGCAATTTCTTTAGGAGAGTATTTCCACTGTCCCATCTTCTCAATAATAGCATCTTCTATTTTCTTCTGTTCTGTTTCCGATCTGGTTTCATATCTTAAGGATTTTATGTTACTTACTCCAGATCCTGATCCATCTCTAAAGAGTTTGAGTTTTTCTTGAAGGTTTAGAGGAGGCCTTTTGAATACTATGTCTTTATCTGCCTTGTCTGCCTTGTCTGCCTTGCCTCTTGTATTTCTCCTTGTAAATACAGCAGTAGGAGGCTTAGGTGCCTTAGTGATGAAAACTTTTCCTTTCTTCTTTGCAGGTTTTGGTTCCTCTGTTTTCTCATCCTTTTCCTCTTCTTCTTCATCTTTTTCTTCTTTGTCCTCGGTTATCATTTGCATTTTGGCTATCCTCTTCTTTCCTTTGTTTACCGCCTGTGGAAGCTTTATGCTTAGTTCAATTCTCACCTTAGCTTCATCATATGTTCCAAAATATGGAGCTTTGGGATTGACAGGCTGATTAAGAAGAGCTTCAATGATATTCTTGGTTTCATCAATATTTACCTCATAAGGAAGAGGTTTTACATATACAGTCCTCGGTTTAACTGCTTGAATATATACATTATCACAATCCACCATAAAACAAAAGTCATCTTTGTAATCTTCCACCAACTTTTGTGGAATCCGGAATCTGTCATTCATTTTCTCTTTGAAAGACTCAAAATAATTATCCATGATGCTTTCAAAATTTTCACCCATTTCTGAGATGTATTCATTTATTTCATAGAGGACTGGCACATCTTTTCTCCATACAACTTTTCCTTTAGAAGGGAAGAATTTCTGAACATAGAAGAATAAACAGACCAATAAGGATCCAAACTTACATGGATTGTTTTTGGAAGTTTTAATGCTTTCCATGTTTTTGTTAAACTGCTTTAACAATAAGTCTGCTAGGTCAAATGTCAAATTATTCTTGACCACTTTGTATGCTAGGTCAATAGCTTCACAGGAGACACTGTTCTGTCGACTAGAACTGTAAATCTTATGGGCAATAATGTGTGTACCAAACTTTAGTTCAGCATCGGTAATGCTACTAACTTTCATGCCTCTACCGTCCCACTCGGCTAGGGTTTTCTTCTCTAGTTCCGTCCGACCTAGGGTTTTGGTAGTTTTAGCTTTGTTCAACATGGGAAGACCGGTGATTTGTTGAATCATCTTCTTTGTGATTTCTATAGGTTGCTCAAGCCAAATCTTGCCATCATGTACACGGCTGAGAATATATCTAACCCATTTATCTCAAAAGTTTCAAGGTAGATGTGCAATGTGAACTAAACCTTTATCTTCCAGATGTTTGTGCTCGGGTTTCAGAATACCATCCACACATAGTTCTTCACGCACAATATCTAGTTCTAGGTTCCCCATTTCATGAATTGAACAGTTAAAATGATTGCGGATATCGTTAATAAGCAGTACCTTAGGAGGAATCTGAGATTGAGCTCCGTTTGGATCTAGGGCTGCTGCAATTGCGGGCATGATCTTAAAATCTGGTGCTTTCCACTCCCCTTGGACTAACATATCAGATCCTTTCTTTGCTGAAGTGCTGGATGATGCCATGGTAGCTCACAGAAAATTCCTTTCGCAAAAGTATTGAATCGCCGAGTTGCTCTTGAAATTTTCTGCTCTCAAAGTGCTAAAGGTTCGCGGTGAAGAATGAGTTTGATTACTTGCTTTTTGTTTATAACTCTGTCATTAATGCTTAGTACAAATTAGGGTATGAATTCTGACAGACTGTCACCCACTAAGAATTAATTGCTCGGTAAAGACTTCGCAACTCGGTGAACTCGAGAATTCATATTGCTCCGACCTTGCTCAATGAAGACTGATACCGACCTTGCTCGGTGAAGACTGATACCGACCTCCCTGCATCTTGCATGCTGATTTAGATCTTTCTTTTAATTTCGGTTCTGGAACTGCTTGAGATTGGTCTATGAGAATACAGTTCCAGTGCTTCCTTGGAAATTTAGTTTGAGTCGGTAGAGCCATCCATTCCATTACTTGGACTGGATTGCTTGGTAGCTTTAGGAATCCATTTTTGTCTCACCTGTTTCCTGACCTTAGTTGCTTCATTCTTCTTTCCATCTTCAACTTCACTAGCATTCATGCAGTTTCTGGCTATGTGACCGAGTTTAGTGCATTTGAAGCATCTTACGGTAGTATCTCTTTTCCTTAGATGATGTTTTATGCAATTCATGCCAATGTGTCCATATTCTCCACAGTAATGATATCTACACCAGGTGTTGTAGTCCCATCCAAACATTGCTTTCATAATTTGTTCTGCTGGATTAAATGTCTTGGATCTGCACTCGGATGCCTTGTGACCCTGTTTGTTGCACTTGTGACAATTACCTCTGAATCTAGGTTTTTCCCTGCATTCATTTTCTTTGTGACCAGGTTGATTGCAGCTGTAACATTTTCCATTGAATTCTATTTTTTCATTGTTCCAACATTTATTTGAAGTATGTCCTATTTTACCACAATGATTACAAGTAGGTTTTTGATTTCTTTGAGTACCTTGCTTAGAAGATTCGCCTTCTCCTTTGTATCCAAGTCCTGCTTTTCCTTTTTGCCTATGAAGATTTTGCTCATACAGCTAATTCAAGTCTTCTTGACTTTTCAGCATTCCTTCATTGATTTGTTTTTCAGCGTTTATGTCATCCACCAATCTTAGATTGATTTCCTTTTCAGATCTTAGTTCTTCTCTTGTGCTTTCTATTTCTGATCTTAGATTCAGAATTTCTTCATTTGTATGAGAGATCTGATCAATTAGGTTTTCTAGCTGAAGGGTTTTATTTTGGACTTCAATGTTTCTTCCATCTAATTCATCTTTCAACTTGTTTCTCTATTCCAAGATCTCACAGAATCTTGTAGAGTGTAGCTCTTGTTCTCTTTTCAATTTTCTCACTTCTTCCTGCAAAGACCCATTCTTTTCTAGGAGTTCTTTGACAGCATTGTTTGCTTCATCTGAGTTATTTGAGGGAAGAAGATCTTCAATCTTTTCTTCAATGTAATTCTGATCATTCATCTGATTTGCAAGTTCCTTCCTTCTTCTTAGGGATTGGGAAAGATGTTCTTTTGCTTCTTTCAGTTTAGCTATGGCCATTTCCAGATCTAGCTTTTCATTTTCAATCACCTTGTTCAGTTTGAATACCTCCATTGTCCTGGATCTTTGCTCAAGCTAGTTAAGCTTTATCTTGAGAACCAATGCCGCTCTGATACCAATTGTTGGAAATATTCAGGAATTAACCGAGTTACTGAGAGGGGAGGGGTGAATCAGTAACTCCAAATTTTCTTTCAATTACAGATGTATTAACATGTGATTTACTTTAACCTTTTGTATACAGAAAGCATGAAACTTAAAAGCATTCACAATAATGACACATAGATTTGGTTACCCAGAAACCTTCCAAAAGAAAGTAAAACTGGGGTGGGGATGAAACCCACAAAGCTTTAATACTGCAGAATAAAGTTGGCCGGTTAAGGCTTACAATTTGATCACTTCTGATGATCTACCCTGTTAGGAGCAATAAGGATTGCTAAATCCACCCTGTTAAAGGATTTACAAAACATACAATGAAGTATGCACTCGGTAAAGAGATTTTACAAAAGACTGTTAAGTCTACCCGGTTAAAGGATTTAGTACTGATTCACCTGTTAGAATGAAACAGTAGATCTCTGGCTTTGCAACTGGATTGCTGATTGAGATTCGCTGATGTACTGATCACCTTCTGTGATGAATTTGTCTTTGCTGTTCCTTATACTTCTGAAGCCTTCTGTAATTCGCTTATCTCTGCCTTTCTTTTTCTTTCACATATATACTTCTTACATACATCTTGACATTTTTACAACATTGTTTATATACAAGTCTTAAACAATTAATTACAATTACAATTACAAAGTCGGCTTGACAAATAAACATAAGTGCTACTAAGTCGGCCCAAGTATGGTTACACGGTTCCTGTAAACTGACTCGGTGACTTTCTGATACTCGGCGTCCACTGCATTACTCGACATCGTCATGCACTCGGTAGAAGTGAAGGCACGGTTCATACTGATCACTCGGTAGGTTTTGAACTCGGTAAATACTGGTGACTCGGTAGACATGATGTTACTCGGTTTACACTGTCCTGTTCGGTTTGTACTAACTTGCTCGGTTTGCACTGTCTGCTCGGTTTGCACTGTCTGCTCGGTTTGCACTGTCTGCTCGATTTGCACTGACTGCTTGGTTTGCACTGTCTTCTCGGTTTGCACTGTCTGCTCAGTTTGCACTGTCTGGTCGGTTTGTATCCAGAATGCAAATAAGTGTTGTCACTAGTGGCAATTCTGCTTAATGCCAACACAACAATCTCCCCCTTTGACAATAGTGGCAAAAACACTTTGTCATGACATTTACATTACATTACATGAGTACTTAGTAATAAGAAAAACTCATATATGAATACTCACCCTAAGACTTTGACTTGGTCTTTAAAAGATTCTACACATATATGTACATAAGTGTCTTTTGACATACAATTGAATATATACACATTACAAAATAGTATGTCATATCGTAATATTCATTTCTTCCTATATTATTTTGTATGTAGCATTGTCGTTCCTCTGTGTCACTTCCCTATTTTTACTTTGAACTCTATCATTCCCCCTTTATATTCCATGTCATGTTATTTCCCCCTTGTTTATGTCACTTGAAGTTCCTAGGGTGTGGGGGTATTGAAATACATATCCAAAAATGGTTTATGGAGCTGCATTATCATACCTAATGCATTGTCCCATGTGGACCTTATAGACTCCAAAACCTGTGACTTTATTTCTAGCTCAACAACTAGCTTAACCAAGCTCTCGATAATAGAAAGATGAGGATCTTTCTGCACTAACTCCTTTGTCATGGCTAACTCCTTCTGCATAACCTCAAGATGAGGTGTCAACATCGTTTGGATTGAAATTAGCCTAGCCCTTATTTTTCCATCATTAGCCATCATGTTGGCTAATCTACCTTGTGCGTGTAACAGTCTGGTAAAGTGGATGGAGATAGAACTTGCATCCATGCTTAGTGAATGACCTATAGACTTTAAGTCTAATTACATTTTGTCAATCAAATCTTGATTGCCCTTAGTGAACTCTGCAACATTGCATAACTTCTTGTATAGAGAATGTGCATTCTACACAACTTCCTCTAGGTTTTTCACTAAGCCAAAAAGTTCTACCTGTTTGACTACAATGTCAGTTGAAACCTTTTCTAGTACCTTGGTCTCAAACGTTCTCTTAGACCACTGCATAAGCTTATTATTTGACTCATTGTCGTCACCATTCACCTTCTTAACGATTTGTACTAGTTACTCTAAGATAGGTGTAGATTCATTCACATCATCCATTTCAAAATCATCAATAAAAATACCTTTGATCTCAAGCAATACCTACTTTTGTTGATGCTCCCTTCTCAACTCTTCTTGTTTTCTCTTCTTCTTCAAAAGATCTTGCAGTATCCGCATTTTCTCACATGTTAAGTTATCAATGTCCCACTTAGGAATCACTATAACTTTATCGAGTGTAACCTGTGTTGCAAGAGATTTCTCCTTCTTTTGTGACTTATTTCTTGGTGTATTTCTACTCGGCATCTGTATAAGAGCTTTTATAGCCTCTTGTTCCTTAGGCTCTATTTTATCATTTTTTTTTCTCTTCTTTAATCTTTTCCTTTTCCTCCACATGAGGACTTATTACAACTAATACAGACTTATCTTCTTGTTCTTTAAGATTCTCTTTGGCAGGTGTAATCTCAAGTGTGATTGTTGACTTGTCATATTTCTTGGTACTAGTACTCTGCGAGGCTTGAAGTTCAACTGTGACCATATGAGGGCTTACTGGTGTAGTGTCTGTAGTTGATGTACTCTCAATTCGTGGATAATCTTATACTTGGATTAGTACTGGATTGGTGCTCAGTAGAAACTTATCTGAGGCTACCTAGGCAAGTATCTATTTCTAAATTTCCTCCTCAGTTAATACATCTATTTTTATTGGGGTATCCTCAGTGATATCCACAATTGTGATCACATCCTGTGATTTACTGGATTTTTCATTTTGTCCTGCTTCTTCCTCTTTATTCTAAGGTTCATTAACACCTTCCTTGTTATCCAATTCCACTCTACTGGATGTTCCTCCACTCAATTGTGAACTCTTGTCAACTATTAGTCCAAAGATAATTTTCCACAACCTTGTGCTCTGTTGCGGAATATCTTCAACTTTATGCTATAAAATGGAGTATGCTCGGAGCTTGGGAATAAATATGCTTCTATACTACTCCATATATTTTTGTATGTAATTAGGGGATAGATCAGGCATGACTTGAGCTAGAGTGCTCTCCCTTATTTATTTTTTAGTCATCGTGGCATACTGTCATTTCTGACCTATTATTTTGTATAACTCCTTAGGGATCAGATTCCCCATCTGTAATGGTGTCATCTTGAATGTACAGAGCATCTCGAGCATAGCCTCCTCTACTTTCTCCTTATCTTCAATGCTCAATTTATCAAACCTTATTTGTTTAAAGCTTGCTAATCAAGTAGTGCTCTTGATATTGTGGCATATCTCATTCAAAGTTTTTTTTTTCCTTTGTGATGGCCCCTTCTTCTTTATATTCTCATTAGTATCAGTTTCCTCCTCCTCCTCATCATCTTTCTCCTATATAATATTAATTTATTTTATAATCATGATTGGATAACATGTGATTTCCCCAAGCTACCTCTCACCTAATCTTGGCATGTCCAATTCTAACCTTTAATCAACATTAATTATGTTGCTCTAGGATGGAAAACCTAAGGGTAGCAAATCCTAATCAATTATATTGCATGCTAGAGAAAAAAATCCTCTTTTCAAGGTATCATTCTCTATTGGCTAATTTTTGTATGGAACCTCTATGTCCTTGAACATCTCAGTGTACATCCTCATTACCATAGAAAGTGCATGGATTAAATTTTTCATAGATTATTTGAATCTTTTATGCAATTTTAAGCATATGTATGAAGAAGGGAAATAATATATGATATTTAGCCTAAAATAGAAGGAAAATAGATCCCCTATATGATAAGTATGCTCATTCCTAGTTAACAAAAATGTACTTTGGGGTTATAGAAGCCAAATTTCTCTTTGCCTCAATGACCTTTTTCCTTCCAAAATTAATTTAAAATTGGATAGGTGTTGTGCAAGGTGCTACATTCATAAGTAATTATAACATTAACTCCAAAAAGAATAGATGGTTATACATGGTCTATTCAATTCTCGTAACCCTTAAGAAGTATTTCGAATAATGAAAAGATATCCTATACATCTCACAAGGTGTTGACTAGAAGATTATCCAAATTAATGTCTCTAGAACTTAGTTTGCTATTGTGTTACATTTTAGAATACAAAAGGAATGCAATCTCTTTATTCTTTGAGAAGCCAATAATGATGACCTAAACGCTTGTCCTACTAGGAACATCATGTTGAGGGGTTACCCCATACAATAAAATTACAAGAACCTTTGAGTTATCCATGTGTTTAGATCACACCACATGAGTTACATGATACGACATATTTATTCTCAAGGCAAAATAATTTATAGGGTTCTCGGTGTTGGAACATGGTAGCTCTGATACCTTTGTAATGCTCAAGCACCTAAGTCAAAAAGATAAACTAATTTTATTTTTCCATATAAACTAATAACGATTGACCAAATGTCATAGTGTATATGCTCACTAATAAATTTATTTAGCTTTTGTGATGCAACAATTTTTTTTATGTAACTCAATGATGCATTGCAATTGATTAAGCTTACATTTGAACCCACAAATCAACACTATACTAAATAGTATCCTAAAAAAGATCTTCACAATATTATCAATACAGAATTATCCTTGGTGCAAACAATTCCATGAGGTGGCCTACCTCCACTATGAGATTCCTCTCTTTGGCGCTTGTACCCACATTATAGTAGAGGAGAGAATGCCATATAGTTAAATGTCATGACAACTAAAAGGTGGTCATCCGTGACATATTCAAGATTACCTTATTCTAACTATTTCTCATGTCTATGAGTTGTGCAAAAGAGCATTTATATATGGTTTATATATAGTCATCCCAATCTTCAAACTTGTTTTCACCTCAGGAACTAAGACAATGGCAGCCTATAAAATGCCAACCTTGAGTCGCCCATAGGTTAAATACACAATTTACCATAGGAGTCGTAAAATTAATGAAGTCCACTTTCTAATCGTAGATGTATGGGGCCCGGGAAAGATAAAGATACGTGACATACATGCCCAGCTCCTGCAAGTCAACCATACATTCATTTCTCAGTTATGAAACTTCAATGCGCCATTCCATACGGGAAAGCAGTAGATGGAGATGGCAGAGCGTACTATACTCCTATACTCAGCACGCGTTTTATAATGGTACGTTCCATCTAGATGTTCTGCATTAACGGTGTTGCGTGGGGAAATTATGAGTTTAGGTGGCAAACTAGCTACAACAAAAATTTGATTGTAGCAAAAGTTTTCAACGAACCATTAAAACTCGAGTCAGAGAGAACAATTCGTTCAATTAAGTTTGACAGGCAGATATTTGTTAATGATTAAAAAAGAAAATAAAATGATATGTTCAAATTCCTCTGCCCAACAATCATCTATGTGCTATTATATCATTTAGATGTCTATTCACTTAAATGCAATAATCCAAATTGACGCGACAGTGACGGGTTTCTGCCTTAATGCAAATCAGAATCCATAATAATGGACTTTGACTGCAGGCTGGTTTAGTGTGGAATTAAATGCAATATACTCGGCTAAGTTGCGCTCACTGTTTTTGACTTCGATTTTACGTTCTATACTCGGTATATAAATAGGGGTAATCTACTAGTCATAGACTCGTCAAGAAAGAGTTCAGTTGCTGAGGCAAGAAGAAAATAAGATGGCTTTCATGCTTAAGCAATGTGGAACGTTGGTCGTTGCATTGGTAATGGTGGGAGTAATAGTTAGTTGTGAGGGCAGAAGTCTTAAGACGACAGTTTATCAATCTGATAACTTTGGTGGTGGTGGAGGGTTTGGCGGCGGTGGTGGTACCGGAGGAGGCCTGGGTGGTGGTTTTGGTGGAGGAGCTGGAGGCGGTTTTGGTGGGGGAGCTGGTGGTGGAGCTGGAGGAGGCTTTGGTGGAGGTGCTGGAGGAGGCGCTGGTGGTGGTTTTGGGGGAGGTGCAGGAGGAGGAGCTGGTTTTGGGGGAGGGGCTGCTGGAGGCGGTGACTTCGGCGGTGGCGCTGGTGGAGGCGGGGGATTTTAACAGTCATGCTTTTGTGTTTTTGAAATAATGAGCCTGGCCTTACTGTAGCTCTCTCAAATGCTATGATAACCGTGTTTTTATTTCCATTCTCTGTTTGTAAAACGGTTCAACTATTCAGAACAATGTTTGTAGGATTATATGTTTTCAATGAACTGAAATTGTTCTGCTGGAATACAATATGTAATGGACTCCACGCACCCTCTTCACTTTCTTCACAGTTATTTTCGCTTAACTTTCAGTTGTTTTAAGTTGATATATTCAGAAAGAATTGCATTGCCGTAGCTGCGCTGTTAAGCCTGTCGTTTGTATTATTATTCTTTATTGTCGCTGCTATTGCCATTCACGTTCACAATCGTATTCCTCACTACTGTGACCGTTCGTATTATTTATTAAGTCCACTTTGTTGGGCTTTATGTTCAGTTTTTTACATGCTGGCAGTAGAATATGAAGAGTTTCTTTTTGGATGATCGCCTATATAGGGTTTGATGTAACTAAATAAAATTATTAAAAATATTAATAATTATGTTTTATTAAAAAAATACATTTATAACTAGTTAATTGAATGCTTAGCTTTTATTTAATTTATGAAAAAAAATGTATAATAATATATAATTAAATTAAAAATTCAGTTATATTTGTTTAAATTGATTAAAGAAAATATTATTTTCAATTACATTTTTTAAAAAAATTTCAAATTTTAAATAATTATTATTATTTTTAATACTATATATTATTATTTAAACAATCTAGACAAAGTTAAATTAATATGTAGAAAAGAAAAAAGATTTGAAATTTTAAAATGTCCACTAATTTGCAATCTTACAACTCTAAATTTATTAAATTTAAAGATTTAAAAATATAAAAGATTAAATTAAATATAAAAAAAACTGAAAATAAATAAATAATGAATACAACAAATAAATGAAATTGAAGAAATGAAAACTTGTTGAGACAACAAATAATTGAAATTGAAAACTACTTTAAAGAAACCAAAAATTATACATATGATGATTCACTGGTATGCAAACAAGTTATTTTTTGAAGACCACCTATACCACTACTTACGTTTGATCACTATCCCTCGAAGTGAAATATTATTTTTGGCGGATCAATTATATATAGGATGTCAAAGTCATTTGAGCACAGAAGGAATGAGGAATATTTGATTCCCAAGTAGAGTTCATACCATTAATATTTTAACATCATCAAATTTGTATGACTCTTTAATAAAACTGCACTCCAATCAATTTAAGGTTAACAATCAATAGAAATTAAAACTCAAGAAACACTCTCAACAAAGATGATGAGGGTTTGAAACCATAAAATTCTTTTCCATAAATATTATATTTTGCTAAGGTTGAAAAGATGTAAAATGTATATTATTATATTATTTATGGCCAAAGGGTCTACAATCACATAGTAGATTGGAAAATCTGTCAATAAATAAACCAAGCAACTGGCATTCAATAAATGTTTTCATCTTTAAATAAGATCAACTGCCTCGAATATCACATGAAAATAGCTAATTAGATTGAATGTAGAAATCTTACATCCTCAAATATCACATGAAAAAGGTCTTGCCATATAAATTTGGTGTATCCACACAAAAATTGATTAACAACGAGTATGTATACATCTATATACTCGTGCCGAGAAACATATATTATCTTAATTTGGTCGAATCGAGATGATATAAATGTTGTTTTGAGCTTTGGAGTGTTGTTTTGAGCTGTGGAGTTTTGAAAGCAAAAGAGGGAGGGAATAGGAGGGCGAGGATAATCATTGCATGCGCAGCGCACTACACTATGACAACCCCTGCAAACCCTTCTACAAATTCCAACTGTCTGTTGAAACTGCGGCCTCCTTAGGCATCATGGCTTCATTTTATCGGTGGGGGAAAAGCCACAGAGAAACACCCCATGTCTGCTTTGTAAAGCCCTCCATAGCGGAGACCAATTTAGGGTTTATATGGCTCGAGAGACGACTGCAATCATCCTCTCGACGATTGAAATGCGGCAAACCAACAGTTTGCAAGCCTTCCTCCCTCTGGTACATATCAAAAATGTGTTTACGAGAGTATATCACCAATGTGCGACTAACACAATATCCAACTTTCGTCAATGTTCGTATCAAAAGCTCGGGCTGCAACAGAAAGTTTATTTATTTTCTTAATTAACTTCTCTGTTGTCTACAATGAACTGCTACAAGAGCAGTTGCAGCTAGAAGTCCAGACATCTACTATATTCCAAGTTCTTTTCCTCCTTTTCCTTTTCTTTTTTTACAAACCATTGAAAATACAAAAACGTGAATAACCATTTTAGGACATCAAAACATAGGATTTTTTAAAAAGATTTTCGTTATTTATAACTCGCTCTCAATTAGTTGAAGTATTGGTTTTGGTTTGTTTTTTTGGTTTTTTGGTTTTTCAGATATTGATTAAAGTTTGAGCGTTCAAACTCTTGTGATGAGGTAAAATGCAAGTTTTGAGTAGCACTTAGGAAGAGGTCATAATGCATGTCATCAAGAAGATATTTGATGAAGGGTACTCCCCTTAATACCACAAGCACATAACAGAAATAGAGAAACAACAACAATAATATGCAAAACAGAAAATTGGCTTCTTATTATCTCCACAATTGTGGAATTACAAACTTTCAGAGTTACAATATGCAAAGCCACATGGGCATTCCCTTACAATATTCTGTAGGACAAAGCCTCGAACCAATACCCAAATCTACTACCTAGAACTATTCTGAACTATTCTGCACTGCCTAAGACAATAATACAGCCTTCCTTATATAGGCAATTTTCCACCGCCTGGGAAGGTTCCAGAATTTTAGCCAATAAGGCCGACCAAACTTAGGAAAAAGCCTCAAATCAATACCTATATCTACTACCCAGAACTGCCCTAGACAACACTACGGGCCTTCTTTATATAGGCAATTTCCACCGCCCGAGAAGGTTCTAGAATTTAGCCCTTAGGGCCGACCAAACTTAGAATTATTTTATTTTACAATTTATTACATCAAAGTCGGCTCAAAATGAGTTTTGAAACCCAAACAAAAATTTTGAAGAAAAATTATTTTCTGCCATTTCAGGTGACCCAACTGCCGTAGACCATAAGTCATTGCTCATTGACCCGATTGGCTATTATAACCCCATTCTGGAAACACCACGAAGCACTCTACAGTCTTGATTGGCGCAAAGCGCTCGTCACCCAAATTTTTAACCTCATCCAGGGCCTCTAAAGCCTTCAAAACTGAGTTCAAAGTTTCTGTACCTTGCTGCCAATACCGAAAATCTTCAATATCTTCAAAACTACACCTGATCTAGCCATGAAACTTTGCTGGCAGGCTGATATGACTGAGATGAACCTCCATAGGTAAAATCAGACATTCTGAGATCGTAAGACCAACTTACTAAAAATAAAAACTCTGCACAAGATAGCCTTTATTGAATACAAAAATAGAAATATTTTTGGGTGATGCAAGATTGCTCTTACACCCAGGATGCTCCTGCATCAGACACTCGGGGTAATTTGAGAAGTGACCCTGTCATGACTCAGGTGTGTAGAGGAAAACTAAGATGGTTAACCTCCTCCTTTGTTAGCCATGATGAATCTTCAACAAGTCATCCTTTCTATTTGACCAAATACTCTTCATATGTCCTGTTCCTTGTGCTTCTACCAACACGACTATCCAGTATGTCTTCAATCTCCTTGATATCTAAACTGGTTGTTGGAATACTCCACTGTGCTGCTGCAACCTCATCTTCAACACCTCCTTCATGATACTCTATCAAATCTGAAATGTTAAACACTGGTGAAATATTCAGCTTAGTAGGCAATCCTACCTCATATGCATTTCCTGAATCATGCTTCTTCAGTATCTTACATGGTCCAAACTTCTTCATTTTCAGCTTGTTATATGTACCAACTAGAAACCGCACCTTCTGCAAATGAACCATGACTTCATCCCCAACTTGAAATTTCTTATGCCTCATTTTCTCATCTACCTTAGTCTTATACTGTACATTCATCTTGGTAATATGCTTCCTCACCTCCTCATGGATGTTCTTCAAATGTTCTGCAAAATCTTCGATTCAGCACTACTTATTTCTCCTTTATCTATCTTTCTCAACTCAGATCCATTTCTTGGACTACTTCCATATATAATTTAGAATGGTGATTTACCAGTGCTCCTATTGACAGAATTATTATATGCAAATTTTGTCTGTGGTAAAATCAAATCCCATCCTGTTGGCTTATATCCAACCAAACATCTCAGCAGATTTCCCAAACTTCTATTCACCACCTCTGTCTATCCATCAGTCTGTGGATGATGTGATGAACTAAACTTCAAATCTATCTTCAACTTCTTCCACAATGTTCACTAGAAATATCCAACAAACTTAGTATCTCGATCTGAAACTATGGTCTTTAGCAAACCATGTAGTCTCACCACTTCTCTGAAAAACAATTCTACTACATGAACAACATCATTAGTCTTCTTGCAGGGAATGAAATGTGTCATCTTTGAAAATCTGTCAACTACTACAAAAATTGAATCATGTCCCCACTGTGTCTTCGGTAAACTAAGAACAAAGTTCATACTGATATCCTCCCAAGGCTTCTCTGGTATAGGTAATGGTTGATACAACCCTATATTTTTCTTCACTCCTTTCACCATCTGACATACTCTACAACTCTATACAAACTTCTTCACATCTTACTGCAATTGTGACCAATAATAATTCTCACCAACCAAAGTAAGGGTTTTATCACTACCAGAATGTCCAGCCAATCCTCCACTATGCTTCTCCTTGATGAGATTCTCCCTCATAGAACTTCATGGAATGCACAACTGACTCCCTCTAAATAGCATATCATCTTGGATGATAAAATTCAGCCATTCCGTCCTGTCTAGAGTAACAGGTTCTCTACAAACTTTCCAAGTTTCACCAAAATCAGGATCCTCTGGATACAAATTCTTGAGTTCCTTGAACCCAACCACTTCAATCTGCATCTCTATTAGCAATAGTTGCCTTCTGCTAAGAACATCCGCAACCCTATTAAACTTTGCACTCCTGTGTTTCAAAACAAATGTATAACTCTACAAAAACTCAACCTATTTCAAATGCCTCTGATTCAACTTTCCTTGACTATTCAAATATTATAAAGCTTGATGATCAATATATAAAACAAACTCCTTAGGAAGCAGATAATGTCTCCACTTCTTTAATGCCTGAACCATAGCATAAAATTCCTGATCATAGACAGAATATTTTCTCTTGGCATCATTTAACTTCTCACTGAAATAAGCAACAGGTTTACCTTCTTGGCTCATAACAGCTCCTATTGTAGTACCACTAGCATCACAATCTACTTGAAACACCTTATTAAAATTTGAAAGTGCTAAAATAGGTTGTTCTGTAACTTTTTGTTTCAACAATTGGAAACTCTTTTCTGCCCCATTAGTCCACTTATACTCTTTTCTATCCCCTCTCATTGTTTCAGTCAAGGGTCCACAAATACTACTAAAATTTTTGATAAACTTTTTGTAAAAGCTAGCCAAACTATGAAAAGATCTTACCTCAGTAGCACTCCTTGGAGTAGGCCATTCAAAGATAGCATGTACCTTCTCTAGGTCCATTTTTAGACCTTCTATTGAAACTAAAAATCCTAAATACACTAACTCTTTCTTCACAAAACTGCACTTCTTCAAATTAATCAACAATTTCTCATCTCTCAACTTCTCAAACACCATACAAATATGCATCATATGTTCCTCCAATGTCTTGCTAAAAATTAAAATATCATCTAGGTAAACAGTGACAAACTTACCCAGAAATTCTTTCAGGACCTCGTTCATGAGCCGCATGAAAGTGCTCGATGCATTGGTAAGCCCAAAAGGCATGACTAACCACTCATACAGTCCTTCCTTTGTCTTGAAGGTAGTCTTCCATTCATCTCCTTCTCTGATCCAAATCTGGTGATATCCACTCTTCCGATCTATCTTTGAGAAATACATAGCCCCACTCAAACAATCCATAATATCATCCATTCATTGCAATGGAAACCTATACTTGATTGTGATCTTATTTATTGCTCTGGAATCTATACATATCCTCCACTCTCCATTATTCTTTGATGCTAATACCACTGGTACAACACAGGGACTCAGACTCTCTCGAATCAACCCCTTCTGCAATAACTCATGTACTTGTCTATTCAACTCTTCACTTTGTGCTGGTGTCATTCTTTGTGCTACCTTGTTTGGCAAACTGGCTCCTGGAATCAAATCCATCTGATGACTGATCTTCCTTACCGGTGGTAATCCATTAGGTACATTATCAGATACAATATCCTGAAACTCATTCAACAAATCTGTAACCTCTACAGATACATCCTCTACTTCTTCTTTACCAACTTTCAAAATTAAAGCAAAACACACATGCTCGTGCCTCATACCATCTAGAAATTTTCTTCCATCAACAAATGTTATTCTTGCATTGCCACATACCTTTTCTTCGGTCTCCTTCAATGGCTTGAGCTTATATCGCACTCCATCCTTTTTTAGGGAATAGGTATTCGCACGACCATCATGTACAACACATCTGTCAAACTGCCATGGTCTACCCAACAACATATGAAATGCATCCATAGAGATGATATCACATAGTACCTCATCTTGGTACCCACCGATCTTTAACTTTACCAGGCACTGTCCACTGACCATGACCTTGTGGTCATCCTACACCCAGGCAATCTAATATGGATGTGGGTGTTTCTGTCTCTTGAGCTTCAACTTTGTCACCATCTCTTCTTACACCAAAGTGTTAGTGCTTCCACTATCGATAATCACATCATAGCATTTACCCTCACACTTGCATCTAGTGAGAAATAGGCTCCTCCTTTATTCAGGTTCATTCTCACCACTGAGCAAGACTCTTCTGTTAATTAGTGTTTCTTCTCTTTTACCATCTTTAGAATTTGATGATTTAACATCTTCATCTACATGTGCAACTCTGGCCTGACTTTCATTTCTCCTGTCTGTTCTGCCTTGATGCTGAGGACATTCAAATGCCTTATGACCTTCTTCTCCACAGTGAAAACATGTTCCACGGAAGCCTCCTCTTCCAAATCCTTGTCCTCTTCCTCTTCCTCTCTGATCTCTATTACTTTGATCCTGGAAACAATTGGAATTATTTCCTCTCTGATTCTGACTGCTACTGGCCTCATCCTTCTTTTTCAGATCTTCATTTTGGCCACCATATGACCGTCCACAAGATCTTCCACCACGACCTCTTCCATTTTGTCTGCTCTCAAACTTCTTGTTCAGCTTTTCCTCTACTTTTAGGGAAAATTGGTATGCCTCCTCAATACTATTCATTCAAACCAGATTCAACTCCTCCTGAATGCTTGGCCTTAACCCATTAATGTATCAGGCAACTTTCTCCTTATCAGCTTCTGCATGGCCTATTCTGATGAGGAGTTGATAGAACTCCTCTGTATACTCCTGAACAGATCTTCCTGCTTGCTTCAAACTTTGCATTTTCTTTAGTAGGTCAAGCTCATAATCAACAGGAATGAACTATCACTTCAATTTATCCACCATCCGATCCCACCTTGTGATTTTATCTTTCCCTTTTCTATTTCGCTCTAATTGAATTTTTTGCCACCAGATCTTCGCATGACCTTTCAATCTGGCCTTCACAAATTTGACCCTATTAGGATCCTCAACATCTTCATACTCAAAATATTCCTCACATTCATTGATCCAGTCGATCAATTCCTCTCGGTTAAGATTTTCAAAAAATGTAGGAACCTCAATCTTAGGTTTTTTCTCAATCCTGAAAATCGCTCAAAAAAGTCTTTCTTCCTCCTGGTTCACAATTTCAGCTTCTCCTTCTTGATATTCTTCTTCGGCTTCATCCTCACTTTCGTCTTTGACATTAAGATTCATTCCTCTGTGAATCTCTTCTTGCAATTCTCGCACTTGTCTCTGCAGCTCTCTAACCTCAGGTGTCACAGCACCAGCTCTTCCGCCACGTTCTCTTCATGGAGGCATTTTTGCAATGCGCACTGAAACCTTAACCACGGTCCTGGTGCAAACTGCCTCATAGTCGGTGATCTATTTACACACTCAAGAACTCCTACTCTGATACCACTTGATGAAGGGTACTCCCCTTAATACCACCAGCACATAACAAAAATAGAGAAACAACAACAATAATATGCAAGAATAGAAAATTGGCTTCTTATTATCTCCACAAATGTGGAATTACAAACTTTCAGAATTACAATATGCAAAGCCACATGGGCATTCCCTTACAATATTCTGTAGGATAAAATCTCGAATCAATACCCAGATCTACTACCCAGAACTTCCCTAGACAACACTACGGGCCTTCTTTATATAAGCAATTTCCACCGCCCGAGAAGGTTTCTAGAATTTAGCCCTTAGGGCCGACCAAACTTAGAATTATTTTATTTTACAATTTATTACATTAAAGTCAGCTCAAAATGAGTTTTGAAACCCAAACAAAAATTTTGAAGAAAAAATATTTTTTGCCATTTCAAGTGACCCAACTTCCGTAGACCATAAGTCATTGCCCATTGACCCAATTGGCTATTATAACTCCATTCTAGAAACACCACGAAGTGCTCTACAGGCTTGACCGGCTCAAAGTGCTTGTCACCCAAATTTTCAACTTCATTCGGGGCCTCTAAAGCCTTCAAAACTGAGTTCGAAGTTTCTGTACCCTGTTGCCAATACCGAAAATTTTCAATATCTTCAAAACTACACCTGATCTAGCCATGAAACTTTGTTGGCAGGCTGATATGACTGAGATGAACCTCCATATGTAAAATCAGACATTCTGAGATCATAAGACCAACTTACTAAAAATAGAAAGTTTCCATAAATAGCAACTTTGCACAAGATAGCCCTTATTGAATACAAAAATAGAAATATTTTTGGGTGATGCAAGATTGCTCTTACACCCAGGATGCTCCTGCATCAATATCAAGGAAAGGTGACTATGTTGAGGAATCATTTAAGGAGGCAAACATTCACTAATAAACATAGGAGGAATTAGAGTCACAATATAAGGAAAATTATTCTAATAGTCAAGAAGCACCCACAAATACTATATTTCTAATGTCATATTGATGTCCTAGTTTTAAATTTCAAAATAAGAATTAGAAATGATAACTAAATTGATATATGTTGACAAAATAACTTGATCACTATCTGGAAGGTTTTATACTTTCTTTAATGTAGGAAACCCAACTATCATGTAATGAAAAGGGAGAAATTAGATACGCATCAAGTACAAATAAAATTTAAAAATGAAATTACATCGATTATACATTAGATCATACGTTTGTAAAGTAAAAGGTCATTCAATGACTTAATATGTTTCTCATAAAGATATCTTCACATCTTCCTCATTATTTTCTATGAGTATCACTCACATATAACCTATCTCTATCATGTGTTCTTCCATGCTCTTCTGCTTAACCTCTTTATGCCTCTTCACAGTGCCTTTTCTACAACTCCTTCCATAATATTTATCCATTAGAATTTTATTTATTTATTTGACTTTAAAAAATTAATAAATAATTATCTTCTTTTTAGTCGAAAGAATAACATAGCTCTTTTATATGAAAACTTTTAGTGTTCTAGAAAATGATATTAAGTAAATAAAATGTTGAGTTTGTACTAATTTTTATTAAAAATATTTCAATTAAAATCTATTAAATTTATAAGTGATACTCCTTAAGCTTTAAAAAAAAATATGTTTTTAATATATTTAAAAAGTGGAAAGCGTTCTTCTTATGTGAGATGCAGGGCCTTGGTCCACAATCAAACTTTATGATAGCCTATGCAAGATTATTGAAGCATTTTTTTTTGTCAGATATTGATTAAAGTTTGAGCGTTCAAAGTCTTGTGATGAGGTAAAACGCAAGTTTTAAGTAGCACTTAGGAAGAGGTCATAACACATGTCATCAAGAAGATATGGAGGAAAGGTGACTACATTGAGGAATCATTTAAGGAGGAAAAAATTCACTAATAAACATAGGAGGAATCAGAGTCACAATACAAGGAAAATTATCCTAATAGTCAAGAAGCACCCACAAATACTATATTTCTAATGTCATATTGATGTCCTAGTTTTAAATTTCAAAATAAGAGTTAGAAATGATAACTAAATTGATATATGTTGATAAAATAACTTAGATCACTATCTAAAAGGTTTTGTACTCTCTTTAATGTAGGAAGCCCAACTATCATGTAATGAAAAGGGAGAAATTAGATATGCATCAAGTACAAACAAAATTAAAAAAAGAAATTACATACACCATTATACATTAGATCATATGTTTGTAAACTTAAGCCCCATTCAATAAGTTAATATGTTTCTCATAAAGATATCCTCACATCTTCCTCATTATTTTCTATGAGTATCACTCACATATAACCTATATCTATCGTGTGTTCTTCCATCCTCTTCTGCTTAACCTCTTTATGCCTCTTCAGAGTGCCTTTTCTTCAACTCCTTCAATAATATTTATCCATTATAATTTTATTTATTTATTTGACTTAAAAAAAATTAGTAAATAATTATCTTCTTTTTAACGGGAAGAATAACATTGTTCTTTTATATGAAAACTTTTAGTGTTCTTGGCTGGACTGATTCGTCTTGGGAGCTTGTAATGATATATATTAAGTATTTTCTTGTGGTGTCTGGGCTTATGTTTTGGCAGGACTGTTGTAATCTTGGAACTCCTAAAGTTCTATCTTAAGTTCTAGCATTGTAAAGGGTTTCGGGGTTCCTTCAAAACCTATTGTTACCTTAATAAAAAACTTTTAGTGTTCTAGAAAATGATATTAAGTAAATAAATTGTTGAGTTTGTACTAATTTTAATTGTAAAGGTTTTAATTAAAATCTATTAAATTTATAAGTGATACTTCTTAAATTTTCTTTAAAAAATATGTTTTTAATATATTTAAAATGTGGAAAGTGTTCTTCTTATGTGAGATGCAGGACCTTGGTTCACAATCAAACTTTACCATAGTGTATACAAGATGATTGAGGCCAATATGTTTTAGGATACTAATGTAATGCAGGAGTTGTGAGGTCTGAAGGAAGAGAAATTCATGGTAAAGATGAGTTGCAGTTGAAATTTAAACCATCTTTACATAGATCATTGCATATGTTTTACTTCTTTCCTCAAGTCTTTGTTCCCAAGCTTAATTTAAACCTTTCCATTTTGATTAACATGTGTTGCTTGTGTGGATTGCCTATTTGAACATGCAGGATTTTCCTTTGATTCATGTAAATAGGCACACCCGTTTAAGATCTTTCATTCCTTCCCAGGTTTTAGGGAAGTCATTAACAAACATGTTAGAAATACTACAACATATGGAAATCCCATTTTGGGTCATGGTTGAGTCCAAATGGTATCGGCTTAGTTACATGGGCCTTTTCTTTTTAACTTTGATGTACAAATAAGAGATAGATAATATAAATATTGTTATTTCAATATATGATCACCTGAATTCCATGGAATCGGTGTGCGATTAGAGTTTGGCTATTTCCAACTGAAATTATATCTTTTCCTTAAGATTTATAATTTTCATTTAGAAAATCATCTATTACTGGTGAAATGCAACTAAGACAATTATTCTGCAACTTCAACGCTTAGATGGGGAGGGTTCTCTATAATGAAATATAGAAATCTTTAAGGAAAACAAAAACAATTAATAATTTATTTATTTATATAATTAAGTAAAATTTAAATTAATTATTAAATGTAATATTATAATAAATATTAAATTAATAAAAAGGGACATTAAGTTTTGTAAATGATGATAATATTCAATTGTAGATCAGGTTAATGGCTATTATATTTGTTGAGATGAGCTCACTCTATTTCAATTTATATATTGACTTTTTATTTTTTTAATAAACTTTATTTTATTTTTAATGTTTTAGCTTTATTTTTACTTGTAAATTTTAGTTTAACAATTTTAAGTAGTTTATTTTTTCTCTTTTATTTTCTATTTAAGGATAATTTAAATTTTAATATTTAATTTAGTTAAAAATATAACTAAATATGTGCTCAATTTTATAATTTTTATAATTTGTTTTTTACTGTGGGAAAAAATAGGTTTTAAAAGGGGACCCAAAACCCCGTACAAGTATAGAATAAAAGATTAAGCATTAAGCATACTAAAAAGAAACAGGACTGGGACCCAGTCCACCAAAACCAAAACCAACAAAAAAAAGCCTCAAAACTAAACACCAGCAAAAGAACGACAACTAGGGAGAAACAAAAAAAGACAAGACCAGAAACCAAGAACACTAAGCAAACTCCTTACGAGTTTCATCCGCTTCCTTCTTCACCTCAGAGATCTTTTTTTATGGCAGCATTGAAGTCGAAAAGCTCCTGGATTCTATCTTGGATCTTTCTCCTTTTAGCATATCGGGTACATTTACCCAAGCCCTCCTATCCAATATCCTCATTATCCTCCTCAGGTTTCTTGCTGCGGAAAATGACATCCAACTCTACTTTGATGGTCAAAAAATAGTCCATGATAGAACCCATGAACATGTTATTATCCTACATATGTTTCTTCATGGCATTCTCCAGCATATCCATTCTAACTTGCATTTTCTGCACCTTCCTTTCCTTGTCATTGTTCATGTTTCCATCCAAAATTTTCGAACCAGATTCCAACCTTTCCTGTAGAGAATCAACCTTAGCAGAAATAAAATGACATTTTAAATTCAATTTTTTCATTTCTTGAAAGACCCATTTGAACAAACGAAATGAGTACATAGAAGTTGTCTTTGTAGTCTGGAGAACCCAAAAGGGAGGGTCAATTTTGTCATCCATATCTTCTTTGAGCAGTTGAACATTATGTTCCTACATATCCACAATTTTAGCAAAGGGAATGTTCCGAGAATGGGTAGGAACATTGAGCTTCAATTTTTATTATTTGTTAATACTCAATTTATCTTTCAATTAATCTAAATATTATATCTAAAATATTAATTATATTCTTTATATACATATTTTATTAATATTTTAGTTTTAATAAATTTAAAAAAATTGTTTCACTTTTCTAATTAATTAATTATTAATCTCATGACTTTATTATTTATTTTTACTTTTAAAAAATTATAATTTTTTATGATTTAAATTTTGGCATATTTTGAGTTTACATATAGTTTTCTCTATTTTAAGTATTTATTACTATTTAAGCTTGAAATTAAGTATAATTATTTATCTTTTTATGCAATGACAAATAATAATTAAAACATTTAGAATTAATTTAATATATAGATATATAAATATTTATCTTCTTAAAACTTTAATTAATGCAAAATAATTCTAGTTTGATTTTTATTATATTCACTTATGAGTATTCATATTGGTGTCAACAATCTAAGGATAACACATGTTTTAGGGAGCTATGCTCAAGGTAAAATATCATTTGATTAAGGATATGATAATTCACATTTAAGACCTCTTTAATGTACCTAGAGAGAGAGAGAGAGAGAGCTGTTTTGGTACTACATCTCATTTGAATTCACATGATTAATTCAGACTACTAAAATAAGCTAGCCACAAACTATTGTTATTTCCAGATGCAAATGACACTACTTAGTCCACTCTACCTAATCTTGTTTTTCTAAATGTATTGTTATTTTTCTAGATTTCCACTTGGCCATTTGGACTTGAGCCCTACACTTTCTCTAGTTTCATTCATTTTGGTGTATTCTATAAAGATCTTCACAAGCCTTGTGATTAGTAATTGGTTTGGATTCTGTTTGTTTATACACATGACCTACTCTTTAGATTATCAATCTCTCTAAAAAAATGGTGTATCTTTGGCATACCTTATAACAAGCATAATGAATTTGTCTAACTATAGCAACTTACCAAACAACACACCTTTATTTATATAGTTCCTGATGTTGAGGCATTCTTAGAAGAATTTTTATGGATGTTGAAATATAAATGACATTTGTTAAGTGAAACATTACAAATATATTGAATAGCTAATGACAAGTGATATAAATGATGAATTTGTAAATTCTGAAAAACTATAAAATAATTCACATTTTATGCTCTCCTTTCACATACCTTCGGAGTACCCATTCCACACCAAGGTGCAATTGCTAGTTTAGGAATATAAGAGGTTTTTAAGGACTATTTAAGTTTTATTAAACCCATCTATTTTTTTTAGAAATGACCCTAATGATGTGTTTCATTGCACAATATCATGTGTTTTTACACTAACCATCTAAGTCTCCCATGTGGTACCTAATATGACTTCTAGTATGATGTGTATTTTCACATGACCTAGTTTATATCTCCAATGAATGTTGCACTCTATTTTATTGAACCATCTTTTTATAGAGCTATTATGACCTTTATGAACAAGAAAATGTTGTGAATACTTACATTATTTATTTGGGGTCTTGGTAAAATTTTGTCAATGTTCTCCCTCCTAAAACATTGTCTCTTCCTCAAGATGACCAAATAAAATCTATTACATACAATTTATGTTTATCTAAACATCAGTCAAGATGTCCTTTCTCTCTAGATCTCAATATAGGTGGAAATTTGTACCAACATAAATTATTATTATTTATATGTAAAAAGAACTCCTAAAATTTTTACTTCTCCTTGGTTTGAGATATTCTAAGTTCCTTAGTTTGGTATAATATCCATGTTTATGTAACAACAATTCAGGTCTTGGTAATGGAACTAAATGTGTATGCATTGAAATGGGAGACCAAAAGGGGTTGAAAAGTGGCATTCTTTTAAATTAGTTAAAAAAAAATAGATGGAAATTTGGGAATATAACACTCAAACATTACACAAACGGAGAAATGAAATTTCAAAACAGTCGCATGATCACAAGCAATAAAACAATATCATGCGATCATGCGGGGAAGAGGGGAGTATCTAACAGAGAGTGCATCAGATTTGATGGAGGGGAAGGCAAACAGCGATACCCGGATAATAGCCGCTCCCATGATAGAGGTCGCATGATCGCAAGAGGTAAAAATTTGCCTTACGATCATGCGAGGAAGAGGGGAGTATCCAACATAGAGTTCAGCGGATTCAATGGAGGGGTAGGCAGACAATGATACCCATATGGGGCCAGGCAGCAACTTCCATCATAGAAGCAGGTGTTCGATCAGTGCCAACTGCAACAAGATTTATCACACTATGGTAAGGTTTCCCGTAAGCCCTCTCGCCCTCCACATTTTCAATCGGTCCTGTTTGCACAAAAAAATTGGGTGAAGGGCAGCACTGCTACCCGTTTTGATCCTGATGACATAATGAAAATATTTAGTGGAAAAGTAATAGTCCAACCGGCAAAGCCTTTTTTTGTGAATCCTAGATTCACTAACGTACCAATAAAGCCCCAGTCTAGGTTGCAGAGGAAGGAGGGTTTCAATAAGGCAGTACAACATCTCAAAGCCCCTTTTAACAATGCACATTCTATTCATGAGGCGGGAGGTAATCTCTTCTTGCCAAGGCAAAGAGCTTAGGGTAGATATCGACACTTCCACAAGTAAGAAATACTGGACATTTGTGAAGGCACGCCACCGGGATCACCTATAGCCATACGATATAATCAGGGGCCGGCTAAAAAATAGGGAGATTTGAGGGTTATGAAGCAGATATCTAATCAACATACTAGGCAATCTCATCAGGTCACAACAAATAGAGCCCCTTTCAATCATAAGCAACCTATTCAAGTTTGACAGATGAAGCAGAGCACTTTTCAGAAGGCAACTCATCAGGGGTCTAAGACTCATGAGCATACATCAATATCCTTTCCAGATCATCTACTTCAAGATCAAATTCATCATCTCTGAAATATAGCATTAATAGGTACATTTTTGAGAACAGGCTTATGTATTCATGATATTAAAATTTGGGCCTTTGACAATTGGCCAGGGTTAATTAATGTTTTTTGGTTAAATATTGAGTTGGGTTATTTTCTTGCTAAATTTGAAAACTTTGATATGAGGGATGGGATACACAAGATCAAAAGCTAGTTCTATAAAGGAGTTGGACTCTTTACTGCAGTATGGACCCCTAATCTAAAACTACAAGATAGAGCTCCACTTTTCTTCCCCATTTGGATTGCCTTGCCAAACTTGCCTTTAGAATTCAGAGATCTGGACATAGTAGAAATCATTGCTAATCAGCTTGGTATCTTTGCTAAGCATGACCTAATACCATTTGAGGTGCCGCACCAAGAAGTTAGAGTGTGTATCCTTCATGATGGGACTTCTAAAATGCCAAAATGTATTTCCCTAAAATCCAAATGGGGGAAGTGGGATCAGAAAATTCATCTTCAAAATGAGGAGACTATCATGTCATATCAGCATCAATTAGGGCACTTCACAACTCATTGCCAATCCCAGCCATTAACCCAATTGAGGGTATGTGATAACTTCTGTACAAATCCTTTCCAGTGCTCCATATCACATATCCCTCAGCAAGTGGAAGTGAAATCTTCTTCTCCATGCTATGTTGAAGTGCTGCCTATCAAGATTTACCCATATGAAGCTTCTATCTACTTTTATTGGGCTATAAGTATCTTTATGGTGTTCTTGAGTGCCTCCAAGCAGCCTGCCTTATTAGATTGGAGTAAATCAGAAGAATCAAGTTTCAGTCAAGATGACATAGTACAACACTTAAATGTTTTCAGATTGTCCTGCTACAAATCCATTTACAAATGATGTGTTTGATAAAGAGGTCTTGGTAAATCTGTGAGCTAGGAAATTTTTAGAAGAGTTATTGATAGACCTAGCTACCAAAATAATATTTGAAATAGCAGAAGAAGAGGGGATCCTTGAGCATGAAGGTGTGTACAACAAACAAGATCAACATAAATTCCTGAGTGATGGGTTCACCAATACTCCAGTAGAAGAGAATATGCAACCGCTTGAAGAGCATCAGATTCTAAACATGCACCAGCAAAGTGACAATAATAAGGCTCGAGTGGTAAATGAGCTCAGTATGGATTCTAAAGGCTCTTCTTCTCCAGATTCTACTAGTCAATCTAAGGGGAGAGTTAATGGGCAGAAAGAAGCTATATCCGTCGACCTTAGTAAAGACTACAGCAATGCTGCTAGTATGTTGGTGCCTTCATTTGAATTAGAGGAGACTGTTCACTCCCGCATTGTAGAATGGATACAGAATAACACATTTCCTACATCAGCAGAAAACCTAGCTGGATTTGACCAGGAATTGCATGATGACCCAAATTTGGCTATTGATCGGACTAATCAGGAAATATGTGATGGCCCAAACAATACCACTTGTGTTGTAGGAGTAGGTCCTATGTCTTTTGACCCTAATATGTCACTATCAATTGAGCTATCACCATTACATCAAGCACAAGCCAAGGCTTCACCAAAAAAAAGAGGTAGAAAGCCCAAAAGCACTATAGTCAAAGAAGAAATTGAAGCTGGAATTCAATCAACACTGGATGGGAAGTTCACACCTTCCAAATGATTGACGAGGAGAACAAAAGGTTCTCCTTGTCAGCAATGAAGATAGCATCTTGGAATGTTAGAGGTCTCAATGCCTCTGACAAAAGAAATAGAATCAAGCTAGAAATTGATTCTATAAAAGTGGATATTATACTACTTCAAGAAACAAAGATGTCAGATGAAGTTTTTAACAAAACTATTGGTAAATGGACAAAATGGAATGTTGTTCATAGTCTAGCGATAGGTGCATCAGGTGGGCTGGCTATCCTCTGGGATACTAATCTTTTTCAAGTCCAAATTATTGAGAAGAAAGATAATTGGCAAGCCATCAGATTGGAATGTTTTGATACTAAAATATTATTGTTTAATGTTTACAGGCCCACAACAACCCAAGAAAATTTGAGATTGTGGTCAAAGATTACTCAGTTTTTACAACTTCAATCAGACACACATATCATATTGGGGGGGATTTTAATGCCATTTTAAAACTGTCAGAAAAAATGGGTGGAATTTGTCCACCAATGAGGACAATTCAGGACTTTGCAAATTTTGTTGAAGATAATGGCCTAATGGATGTTGTGCCATCAAATGGGTCATTTACATGGACCAACAAAAGGGTAGTTTTTTCTCAAATAGTGATCAAATTAGACAGATTTCTCCTCTCCCAATGCTGGAAATTAGTCAATGTTACATTTCACTCAGAAATTCTACCACAACCAGGTTCAGATCATTTCCCAATTTGTCTGCATTTGTACACGACAGTAAAACAACAAGATTTCCAACATAGACCATCATTCAAGTTTGAAAGAATGTGGTTATGCCACCCAAGTTTTTTGAATTCACTTAAGCATTGTTGGAATTCAGTGCCTGCGATAGATGGAACTAAAATGTTCCAGTTTTCACACAAGATGAAGCTCACCAAACAGTGGATCAAGAAATGGAATGAGATGATATTTAAGAATATTTTTAAAGAGAAAGAAATAGTCAAGACCAAATTAGAGGACATATATAACACTATTATAAAGAAAGGGATGAATAATGACTCCTTTGCTACTCAGAAAAGTCTAGTATAGGAGTGGGAGGAAATATGCAGCAGAGAAGAGGAATACTGGAGGCAGAAGTCAAGAGAACTTTGGCTAAAAGAGGGGGATAGAAATACAAAATACTTTCACGCGTCAGCTAAACTAAAAACAATGAGCAATCATATTCTCTCTATAACCAAAGCTGACAATGGCATCTTATTGTCAGAACCTCAAAGCATACAAGATGAAGGGATCAAATTTTTTCAAAATTTGTTAGCCCCTCCTGCCATTGCTTGTCCACTGCCACCTCCAATGGAGGAATTGCTAGAGGCAATCCCCAACATGATCTCAACAGTGGATAATTTAAACCTTATGGCTCCATTTACCATTCAGGAATTAAAAAAAGTGGTCTTTTCCTTGCCTCCGGACAAAGCCCCAGGCCTAGATGGCTTTACTGCTCTATTCTTTCAAGTATGCTGGGACTGGATTGGATGGGAATTATTGGATGTTATAGAAGAATCAAGGACCAGCAAGACCATATTGAAAAACTTCAACACTACTAATATAGCCATTATTCCAAAAGTGCAAAATCCAAAGACATTTGCAGACTTCTGACCGATATCCTTATGCAATACTATCTATAAAATCATCACAAAGGATATTTACTTAAGGATGCAGTACCGTATCCCTAAGATTGTCTCGCATCCACAAGGGGGCTTCATTCCAGGTAGAGAGATAATGGAAGGAGCTCTAGTGGCTCATGAAGTTCTTCATTCTATCCACAATAGTAAATCAGCACATTTCATTATTAAATTGGAGATGATGAAAGCATATGACAGAGTTAGCTGGGATTTCCTCATTAAGGTCCTACAAAAATTTGGATTTTCAAGAAGCTAGTGTAAATGGGTAAAAGCTTTTGTTTCGGGTGCATCTTTTTCAGTTTTGATAAATGGTGTTCTGACGGGTTATTTTTCATCTACACAAGGAGTTAGGCAGCGGGATCCTTTATCACCAGTCTTATTCATTTTAATGGTAGAGACATTTAGTAGGTTCATACTTCAAAAGAAAGCAGCAGGCAAGTGGTTGGGTGTGCAAATTGGTCAAACAAATATCTCAGTGACTCACTCACTCTTCGTTGATGATACATTATTATTTGGTACATCAAACATCAGGGAGGCCAGGCAAATCAAAGAAACCTTCGACCTGTATACTATAGCATCAAATCAGAGAGTTAATCCTCTCAAATCCAAGATATATCTGTTTAATACAAATCAAATTGTATCTAATAAAATAGTTAACCTCCTTGGATTTTCAGTGGATTCCCTTCCATCAGTCTACCTTGGTATCCCATTTTTCACGGGGACAAATAAAATCAGTTATTGGACACCAATCATTGAAAGGATTAAAGCCAGGGTGGTTGCATGGAAAGCAAGGTGGTTGTCTCTCTTAGGTAGAATACTTTTAGTCAAAATAGTTCTCTCAGCAATCCCCAATTATTACTTATCAGTCCTCAAGGCTCCTATGTCGGTCATTCAAAAAATTTAGAAACTGATTAATGATTTTCTATGGACTGGGAACATGAACGGAGAAAAGAAAATCCCTTTAGTCTTGATAGAGAAATTGGCACAAGTTAAGCAGCTGGGTGGGGTAGGGATTCATGATCTACAAAAGTGGATCATAGCATTTGGGGGCAAATTAGTATGGCAAATGTATTCTAAGACACATAATATTTGGTGCCAAATTATGCAAGCCAAGTACTTAGATCATTCTAACCCGGCTAGAATTATATCAGTATCTGACCCCCCTAAAGGGTCAGCCATTTGGGACTTCATGATCTCCTCCAGAGATTTAATATGCAAGTATGTTACATGGGAAGTCAATAATGGTCAATCAGTCAAGTTTTGACATGATTCATGGAGTGGGGTACCAGCTTTGATCAGTAAAAATGACATTGGAATGGAGGATATTATCTCTATAGTAGAAAATGTTTGGGGTATTCACTTAATTGGATATGTATCTGCTTTATGCCTACACTCAAGGAAAGTAATTTGGAAAGACCCCCAAGAACTACCACAACAGATTCAACTATTTCAAAAAATCTTGTCTCAAAGACTGATCTACTTATCAAACTTGGAGGATAATTTGATTTGGGCACCGGGGGTAGATGGGAATTTTAATATTAAGGATGGATATAAACTTATTCAGCAGAGAGATGCAACCAAGCAACCATCCCGTGCTTATTCCTTCTGCTGGAATAATCTAACATTACCAAAAGCAGGTTGCTTTTCTTGGCTAGCTTTGAATAATAGGGCATTAACAAGTGAGCAGCTTCAGAGACTTAATATAGCTCAGCCTTTTAATTGTTTTCATTGTGATAATCATCAAGAAGACACAGACCACCTATTCTTAAAATGTGAATTTGCTGAAGAATGCTAGCATTTTGTCCTTAGAAAGTTACAATATCCAACTCCTCTTCCATGCAAGCTAAGGGACCTATTTGACTCATGGCCAGAACTATATTCATCCTCCCTTTTTTTAGCAATTTGGAAGTGCACTCCAGCAATAGTGGTCTGGGCAATTTGGTGGGAGAGAAATAAAAGAATCTTTCGCAGACAATTTTTGACAATCCAAGTGGTCACAGCTCAAATAGAAAGATCGATATCAGAACTAGTTAATGCTAGCCATAATAAGCTTAAACATAATCTAATTATGACATCATGGGACTCGTCTATATTGTGAGAGTGGAAACAAATACATGCTCCCTTTGGTTGGTGTTACCAACCAAAACCAAACAAAATCTTGGACAGAGAAGGGATTAAGTGGATGCCGCCATCCAAAGGGTTTAGCAAGATTAACTTCGATGGCTCTTCAAGAGGGAACCCAGGTAAATCAAGGGTGGGAATTTGTATCTGGAATTTTCAACGAATATTACTAGCAGTAAAATGTTTCCCGCTTCCTGATGGCACAAACAATATGGCTGAGGTCAAGGCATTACTAGAAGGCCTAATACTAGCAAAAAATGCAGGCTTCCGTCAGATTCAAATATAGGGAGATTCAATAGTGATTATATCTACATGTATAAGTAGAATATCCCACAACTAGAAACTATCATACATCCTTCTGCAGATTTGGCTATTACTGGATTCATTTCAAGAAGTTCAGATCTCTCACACGTTTAAAGAGGGTAATAGACTAGCAGACCATCTGGCAAACAAAGGTTGTGATGGGTATGAACTGGTGGCTATTAATGATGATTCATTTATTAATCATGATTCCAAGTGGAAGGAAATCTATAGTCGAGAAATAGTGTCATGTGTAGTTGATGCCTCAAATGTTCGGATGTGAAGTTTGTTCTCTAACAGATGCATATATATTTCCCCATTTGTAAGCTCATCGGCACACATGTGTTTGTGGCTGTGAAGTCGCAAGCAATAAGGGATGCAATTCAACTGGTTGTTGGGGAAGAGAGAAATTTGATGGAGGAAGATACACACATTACAATGCTGGATAACAGATCAGAGTAAACAAAGCATATATTAATGCCAAATTTTTTGATTTACAGACTGTGCGTAGAGATGCCTATGCCTAGAATATCATCTATATTTTTGTATATGACTGTACTTCAAAACATTCCTTTTGTTTACAATATATACTTCTTGTAGAACGATCTCGAAATGCTCTGGATTACATCCGAATGAGAGAAATGTCAGAGAAAAGGGAATATAAAATGTACCACATTTATTACAGTAGTTGGTGGATGAAAATGGGCTGGTCACATGATCGCATGAAGAAAATGATGCTCATGCAATCATGCGACAAGAGCAATAGAAGGGACCCACGCACTTTGGAACATTTGCACAGTTATCACAAAAGGAAAAAGAGCCTAGCCAAAAACTTTAGGCAGCGCATAATATTTGAGGTTGTCGCATGATCGCATAAACCAAACAAGGGTTATGCGATCATGCGAAAAGGTGAAAGGAGAGGGCCCCACACAATATTATCATAGGTTCACATATAGAAAAGTAGTCGCACTTGATTCAGTGGTTGCGGCTCACAAAAACCTAGGCAAGTAAAGAGGTCGAAATGCTCTGGATCACATCTGAATGAGAGAAACGTTAGAGAAAAGAGAATATAAAATGTACTGCATTTATTATAGTAGTTGGAAGATGAAAATGGGCTGGTCGCATGATCGCATGATGAAAATAATGCTCATGTGTTCATGTGACAAGAGCAATAGAGGGGACCCACACACTTTGAAACATTTGAATAGTTATCGCATAAGGAAAAGAACCTGGCCAAAAACTTTAGGCAGCACATAATATTTGAGATTGTCGTATGATCACATAAACCAAACAAGGGTTATCCGATCATGTGAAAAGGTGAAAGGAGAGGGCCCCACACAATACTATCGTAGGTTCACATATAGAAAAGCAGTCGCATTTAATTCGGTGGTTGCGGCTCACAAAAAGTTTGGCAAGTAAAGAGGTCACATGATCACATGGGTGGGAATGAAGCCATGCGATCATGTGATAAGGCACGTGGCACAGCTGATGGTAGGTGCGGAAGATGGATGGTAGCTGGGGTAGTTAATGTAGATTGGCGAAAAGGAGTGTGGTTGCATGATCGCAAGCAAGGAGAGAGATGCCTTGCGATCATGTGACAAGGCATTGAGAAAGCCTGTGATAGAAAGAAGTATGGTGGATAGGAAGATTAATAACTACCCTGCTGGCATCCATATCCTTCAACATACTGGACTCTCATTCGTGGAGCATTTGTAACGTGATGAACTTATTCCAGTCAATGTCTCTAGTGTCTTCGCTATTTTGCTTGAAATTTGTAATACTTATGTATTTATATATCCTTGGATATATGCATGTATATAACTATGATCTCGGGGTTTCTTACTAGTTCTTTCACGAAGGAGTTATTGAATCAGATTAATAATAAAATATGGTGGTTATACCACTTTTTCTTAAAAAAAAACAAAACACTCAAACATTGAGCATGCACCAAGAACAAGACTTGTAGTTCGTAGAGTGTAGTTTATTTTAACATTATTTTATTAAATGGTGGAGATTAGAAAGTCAAACTAGAGATTAAAAAGAATTTGCATATGATTTTTCTATATGAAATATAACATGGCATCTCATGTTCTCCCTTAAAATTCTAGCTCAAAATTCACTTGGGTGGAAAATCATCTCACTTCATGTAGTTTATGTCCACATTTTACGAAAAGAATTTCCACTTGAGCTGCTTCAGTCTCCCATCTAGAAACTAATTATTCTCAGTAAAATGCTCTTGGTCATCTACCTTTGAAACTATTGGAAACTACAATTGAAACAATTGTTATATTGTCATTGATGTCAAACCTTAACTGGTAAGATAGTTGCTATCTAGGAGAGTACCATATCTATTTATTGATGAAGAGGATTTGAGAAAGGAGAAAACAAGAGAACCTAAGGAAAGGTTGATTTATTTGATACTTCAATGGGTACTTGATTATTTGGCACATTGGTAAGATAATGTATTGTTTATCTAAGTAAGAAGAAAGACTGGAGAGGTAGGGTTAACTGAGTGAAAGTGAAGAAGAGGTTGATGTTATTGACTTATAAGTCTAAGCAGAAGGCTGAAGGTGAAATTATGAAGGAGCTGAATAGAGCTGTGATTGCTTGAAGAAAATTTTGAATAGATCAGAGATGGAGATGGAAATGAAGATCATTCAATAAATCAACATATATGTGTGAAGTGGATCTATATTTACAAAGTGAGTTGTATTTTTTTCAGATCAGAAACTATTGTTACTTTCTAACCATTGTATGAATCTAAATCCTTTAATCAAGGTTGACCTAATAGTCATTGTATAAATCCTTTAATCAAGGTGAAATTCTAATGGAATGTTCTTAAGTCCTCTAACCAGGCCACTTTTGACAGAGTGTTTTAAATCCTCTATTAGGATCACACCTAGCTGTATGTTTGTAAACCTTTAACAGAGTTGGCTTTTCATAGAGCTCACTTCAGAAGAGTGAAATACTAGTAGCATGTTACAAAGTGGGTTTTCGCAAGTTGGGTTTCCACTATAAATCTTGGTGTTATACTTGTGTGAATGTTTTGATGTGAATGTTGTTATATTATGTGATTTAATTACTTTTGGACAATGGACTACATGTTATATGTTTCTAATATATGTTATAGAGACCGAGTTGAATAGATGATTAGATCTAAGATTGGTGAAGTGCTAGAAATTTCAATTGGTACATCTGGACCTGAGGATAAATTATTCACCCCCCCCCCCTTCTCAGTTATTCTAAAACATTCTAACAATTGGTATCTGATCTATTGGTGCTTACAGTGAAATTTTTTTAAAGGTACTTGAAGCTAATGATCAAGATGTATAAAAAGGAGGTATTGAGGTTAAACAAAGATAAATTCCCTGCATTGAAAAGTCTGGTGAAATTTCATCTAACTGGTATTGGTGATTTAGTGAAGTACTATGTGGAACATGACTATGTTTTACGTGATGCACCTTTGATTGCCGATGAGATGAAAGAAAAACAAGAACACAATCAAGAAATGTTGGAGATTGCATCTGCTCTAAGCTATCCTGAATTTCAAGATATCAAAGACTAAACTACTGCAAAGAAAATGTGGGATACTCTTGCAACTATCTATGGTGGAGATACAAATGTACTAAGAGAAAAATTTGAAAGTTTGAGAGGTAAGTTTGATGAAATGAAAATGCAAGAAGGTGAAAATATTGCTCAGTATTGTGGTAGAATTAAGGAGGTATTGAATGCTATAAGAGGAGCTAATGGAAACATTGATGATGAGACTATTATTGGTAAGGTATTGAAAAATTTTCTTCTTATTTATTCTATCAGAATTTTTGCAATTCAAGAATCAAGATGTAACCTTGGTAATGTTCTAACTCTAGAATGTATTGTTGGAAAGCGTATTGGTTTTGAGCTATCTAACTATGATAACTACACTATTCCTAATGTTGAATCTGCATTCAAGTCACAAATGGTACCACATAAGTCTAAGAAGGAAAAAGAAAAATGTGTGAAAAGTGATAGTGATAGTGAGACTTTTGATGAGGAACTAGATGATCTTGAGGCACTCATGGATAGAAGGCTACAAAGAGGAAAGGGGAAATATAAAGGTAAAATTCCTATAATCTATTTTTCATGTAACAAAGTTATCCATATTGCAGCAAGATGCCCTGACAGGATTGACAAGTATGAGAGAAGGGAAAGCAAGTACAAAGACAAGAGAAATTATAGATATCACTGAAGGTACAAAGACTACAAAGACAAAGGTAAGAAATCTTGCTATATTGCTAAAGAGGAAATTGGCAGTGACACTAGTGAATTTGGTAAATGTGATATTGAAGTTGTTTAAGTTGCTATGAAAGATGATTCTTATGAAGATGAGAAAATTGCACTTATTTCGTATGTGAGTAAAGGTGATAAATGGATTATTGATAGTGGTTTCTCACATCACATGACTGGTGATAAAAGTAAATTTGAAACCCTAGATAATTACAAAGGTAGAAGTGTTAAGTTTGGTAATGATGCACCATGTCCTGTGAGAGGTAAAGGATCAATTAAGCTGACTGATAAGATCACAGGTGAAAATGCTTATTGGGTTGAAGATCTTAACTATAATTTGCTAAGTGTTGCATAGTTGAATAGTACTAGTTACCGAGTGCAATTTCATCACAAAAATGCTAAAATATTTGATGCCACTACTGACCTAATTGGAAGTGGAGAATAGACAAGAGGTAACTTGTTCTATCTAGACCTATCTGAAGAAACATTTTTATTTGCACAATTTGATGATGTATGGTTATGGCATAAGAGGTTGTGTCATGTGAATTTTGACAATCTGGTAACTATTAGCAAAAAGAAGAAAGTTAGAGGTTTACCGAGATTTAAGAAACCTAATAATGCGATGTGTAAATAGTGTCAATTGGGGAAAATGACAAAGTCTAGTTTTAAGAAAAAGACATATATACTTCTGAAAATATTTTGGAATTGGTTCATATTGACCTTTGTGGACAAATGGGTGTACAAAGTTATTATGGTGATAAGTATTTTATTCTATTTATTGATGACTACACTAGGATAACGACTGTAATATTTTTGAAAGAGAAATCTGATGCATTTAAGTTGTTTAAGTGGTATGTGAGGCCAATTTTCTGTCAGTGCAAAATTCTTTGAAAATGGTCTATTTTCTTGCAAATTTTCTCGAGTGCCCCTTGGCCCTGTGTTCTTCAATGTGTCACCTTGCATTATTCCAAACTGCATCTCCAAATTTGTAAAGCCCAAAAAATTATTCAAATTCTAAAGCCTGTTGGAAATATTTCAAAATCTACCACAGTGTCGAAAACCCATAGTGTTTTCAAAATTCCATGATGTTTTTGATCTTTTACTGATAACCTGCATTGTTTTCGACCCCCTGCGCTTCCTGCTTTTGTGCACTTATCCTTTAGCGTTGAAAAGTCTCTGTGTTTTCGATCTTTCTCCGTGTCAAAAATATTATGTGTTTTTGACTTTGGTCATAACTATGCAGGTGCAGTGGGTGGTGGAGCCCAGTCTTTCTAAGGTTCATTGTCACTGATTCTCCAGGTCTCCGGGTGGTTACATCTTCTATCCAGCGACTCGGTGACTGTTAGTCATGTGATCTCTGAGTGTTTGGCAGGTATCAGCTAACATTCAGTGACCTAGTGGGAGGTCTTTTTCTCTTTAGTCACACAATCTCTTCATGCCTGGAGGTTAGCCCTTAACATCTGGTGACTTGGCTGGTGGTTAGTTTCCCGTAGTTATGTGATCGCAGAATGGTGGGTCCCAGTTTCTATTCGGCTGCTTGTGGTTTACTTTTCTTTAGTGCGCAAGTGCAATGTGGGGCTGGTTTCTTCAAAATGATAAAGGAAGGAGATCAACGGTCGGCATGTGATCGCATGGAATATTCTTTCCCCATGCGATCATGCACCTGCCATTGATCTTGTTTGTTTCCAGCAATGCTTTGGTGGAGTGGGCCTGGTGTCAAAGGGGTGACAGATGGCATATCCTTATTGGTTGTCACATGGCCGCATGTCAGACTTTTTTGACATGCGATCATGCGACCGCTTGCCATCTGTCTGCAAGGGTCCTGGCTCTTCACGGTTGATGGTTGCGGTGATGGTCCAGAAGGCAATGATGTGGCAGCCTATGATTGGCTGTTGCATGGTCGCATAGCCTAGTTTTTGGCTATGTGATCATGTGAATGCTTGCCACGTGTCCGTGATGGTGTGTTGGTGTCTGGTCAGGGGGCCCGTTGGCTTTTGTTGCAGAGGTTTACATTTTGTGCAGTGGGTCCAAATACCACGCAATGCTGAGGTGTTCATTTTTCATTGGTCGGTGGGTAGTGGTGTGGCAGTCTCATGGCCTTGTCGCATGATCGTAAGGGCCATTTCCATGGCTTGCGATCATGTGACATACCAGTTGCGGTGGCGGTTACGGTACCCTTTGCGGTTGCAGTGATGGTTGCGGTGGCGGTCACATTGGCTGAGGTTCACAGGCTGTTGCATGTTCGCATAGCCCATTCTCAGGCTATGTGATCATGCGACAGGGCACCACGTGTCCCTGGGGCCCGTCTATTTTTGTTTGGTGGGCTCAGTGGCAGGTGAGGTCATGGCGATCTTTGATTGATCTGTGTTGGTGGGATGTTAAGGTTTGTACGCGGGCCTAGGTGAGGGTACCTCAGCGGTAATGTGTCAGGCTGGTAGGGTGCATGGTAGCAGTTTGTTGCATGTTCACGTGGGCCAATCTTTCAGCTTGCAAACATACGACAAACTATCTTATGGCAAGTGGCAGCATCGGCGGTAAAGGTAAATGTTGTTGCATGTTCGCATAACCCATTTTTGGGTTATGTGATCATGCGACCAGGCATAAGGTGAGCCCATTTTCTGTGGTAGTGAAATTCATGACTACGTGGTTGTGCGACTAAGGGCAAATGGTCAAGAAACTTAAGGCTCACGAATTGCATGGTGGCCGTTGAGATTCAAATTTGAATTGCCTGAGGATTTCCAATGATAGAAAGGATTGAATTTCAATGCAGAAGTGACTAGAACTGGTAAAAAGTGATTTGCTTGCCGCTCTTGTGTGGTCCAGGGTGCTTGGTGATTGTTTGCAGGGATCTGTACCATGCAAGGAATGATTACAATATTGGCTCAAGGCTTTTGCAGGTTGCTTGGTTTCCTGCCCCTACAATAAATTTTGACCATTTCCAATTGGCTTGGTTGGTAAAGGCTACGCCCTAGCTATCTGTAGCTTATTGCAACCCGTTTTGGGTTCCCATGGCAGCTAGTGGTATAAAGTGCTGATTTTTTTGACTATGTATGGGTTCTAAATTTGTTCAGTTCCAGTGAAAGTTTTTTCTCTACAGATTTCCCCTTCTCTCTACATATAGGGTGTTTTGTTTCCATTATTGGTTCAGAGAATATAATGCATGCTACAGTAGATTTGTCTTATGTATGAGGACTCAGTGTATTCTTACTGTCACTAAGCTATCTCCATTTGAATTCTGGATTCATTAATCACACATCAAGGGTGTCTGGTTTTTCTACTTGTATTGCCTAAGTGTTTGTAAGTGGAGTTATCTTCACAGAGGTAACTAGTTCAGGGTTAGTGTTTATGCATGTATGAGCTAAAATATCAAAGATAGGTCATGCTTGTCTTCCAGTGGATACTGGTCAATGTATTATCTGTTTATAGGTCTCTTCTAAGGGGAGGGTTAAAATCCTTTGATGGATAATAGCATGCTTGATTGCACAAGTGGGTGTTAAGTTGAGGCTTGGTCATGGTGTGTGATTGATGTCAGGCATCAACACATTGAGCATATTGTTTTCTTGTTTCATAGCTGTCTCTTGTAGTAAGGTATTTGACTTTGTGGCCCATTGGATAAGGCAATGGTCTATTAGGGACTTAGGGCATCTCAGGGGACCTTTCAATCATTTTAAAATCATTTCCTTTCTATCCCACCCTTTCCCTTTCAAGTTGTTAGTGTAGGTCTCTAGTTTTCATACTCACTTCATGCAAGTTGGGCTATTGCATAAGATATTGGCTTCATTGAGGTATAGGATACCTAGAAGAGTTTGAAAATCATTCCACAGTCAGCTACCTATAGGCCTGTAGTGTGACCTAAGGTAATATGTGTGTGCAGATGAGGTATACCTGCTTGAGTGATGTGGAGCTCAAAGTGTAGAAGGATCTCTCTTTGATCCTTGTCAGTTGGCCCTTTTTCCTGTTAGATTTGGAGTGTTGAGTGAATATGACACTAGCCCTGTCAATCCTAATGCCAGGCTGACCTTTGGGGAAAAAGAACACCAACATGGTATTTGGAAAAAGTTGAAAAAGAAATAGGTTGAAGCTTGAAATGTTTGAGATCTAACTGAGGTGGAGAGTTTATATCAAATGAGTTCAATCTATTCTGCAATGATAGAGGAATCAAGAGACAAATGTCTACACCCAGAACACCTCTATAGAATGTCATAGAAGAGAGAAGAAATAGGTCAATTATGGATTGTGCAAGAACACTGATGATTGAAAATAATGTTGTACAAAAATAGTGGAGAGAAGCTGTAAGTACAATTATTTATACCTTAAACTGAGTACAAATCAAGAAAGGTACAAATGCTACACCTTTTGAGTTATGGTATGGTTATGAACCTAATGTGAAGTATTTTAAAGTCTTTGGGAGTAAATGTTATATAGTAAAAGACAATAGGAATGGAAAATTTGATACAAAAAGAGATCAAGGCATATTCTTAGGTTATTACAGTAAGATAAAGCTTATAAGTGTTTGAATTCTAACACTAACAAAGTTGTGGAAAGTGCAAATGTTAGAGTTAATGACTATGCAGAAAAGAATGAATTGGAGGGAAAACAAGAACTTGAAGATTAAAGATCCTTTGTTTACATGGAAGAAGTAGAGGCAAGTAATACACTTGAACCAGATGTAGAGTCACAGATAAGAAATGCCGAGCATTAGGAGGAGGATGTTAAGCATCAGGAGGGTGTTTCTGAGTAACTAGAAGAAGATGATGACTTGCAAGATGAATCTAAAATTCAAGAACAAGGAGAAAAGAAATTTGAACCTACATTGGCACAATATGTAAGAAGACATCGTAAGCCTAAGAAAATCATTAGAGATAAAGAATCTGGAGTCTTGACAAGAAGTAAGTTGAAAGACCCTACATGTTTACTATGTGAGTTTTAGCCTAAAAATGTAAAAGATGCTTTAGAGAATGATGATTGGATACAAGCCATTAACGAAGGGATTGATCAGATAAAAAATAATAATACCTGGACTCTGATGCCAAGACCAGAAGACAAGAATGTTATTGGAACAAAATGGGTATTCAGAAATAAGCTAAATGGACATGGAGAGGTCACAAGAAACTAGGCAAGATGAGTATGCAAGGGGTATGCACAAGAAGAAGGAATTGACTATGGAGAGACATTTTCCCCTATTGAAAGATTAGAGGGAGTAAGGACTCTATTTGCATATGCTACGTACAAAGGTTCCAAAGTATATCAGATGGATGTCAAATCTGCATTTTTGAATGGTATATTAGAAGAAGAGGTATACATTAAACAAGCTAAAGGATTTGTTGACCCAAGCAAGAAAACTATGGTTTGCAAGATGAACAAGGTGTTGTATGGATTGAAGCAAGCTCCCAGAGCATGGTATGAGAGACTGGATAATTATTTGATAAAGACTGGATTTGCAAGAGCAAATGATAACACCAATTTGTATACAAAGATAAATAAAGGTAAAGGGATTTTGTTAGCTGAAATTTTCATTGATGATATCATATTTGGAGGACAAGATGCCCTATGTCATAATTTTTTAAATGAGATGCAAATTGAGTTTGAAATGTCGATGTTTGGTGAGATCAAATTATTTGTTGGTTTGCAAGTTTATCAGATGGAGAAAGGTATTGACAATACTCAATCTAAATATGTTAAAAAGATACTAAAAACTTTTGGTATGGAGGATTCGAGACCAGTGATTACTCCTATGGCTACTGGACATAAACTATCTAAAACTTTTGATACTACTGAAGTGAATCAAACCTTGTATCTAGATCTATGATTGGAAAGCTACAATATGTTGTTCACAGAAGACCATATATTGCCCTAGCCATTGGAATTATGGAAAGATTTCCTGCCAATCCTATGGAAAATCATATGATGGCAGTGAAGAGAATACTAAGATATCTAAAGGAACTAAGGATTATGGATTATACTACAAGAAGAATGAAAAGTTTGAACCGAGAGTTTACAATGATGTTGATGCAGGAGCATCCTGGGTGTAAGAGCAATCTTGCATCACCCAAAAATATTTATGTTTTTGAATTCAATAAGGGCTATCTTGTGTAGGGCTGCTATTTATGGAAACTTGCTATTTTTAGTAAGTTGGTCATACGATCTTGGAATGTTCTGATTTCACATGTGGAGGTTCAGCTTAGTCATATCAGCCTGTCGATAAAGTTTCATGGCTAGATCAGGTCTAGTTTTGAAGATATTGAAGATTTTCAGTATTGGTAGCAGGGTACAGAAACTTCAAACTCAGTTTTGAAGGCTTTAGAGGCCCTGGATGAGGTCAAATATTTGGGTGATGAGCACTTGCACCGATCAAGCTTGTAGAGCACTTCATGGCATTTCTTGAATCAGGTTATAATAGTCAATTGCGTCAACTAGCGATGACTTATGGTCTTCGAAAGTTGGGTCACCTGAAATGGCAGAAAATAATTTTCCTTCAAAATTTTTGTTTGGGTTTCAAAAGTCATTTTGAGCCAACTTTGATGTAATAAATTGTAAAATAAAATAATTCTAAGTTTGGTTGGCCCTAAGGGCTAAATTTTTGGAACCTTCTCAGGCGATGGAAATTGCCTATATAAAGAAGGCCCGTAGTGTTGTCTAGGGTAGTTCTGGGTAGATTTGGGTAATGATTCGAGGCTTGTCCTACAAAATATTGTAAGGGAATGCCCATCTAGCTTTGCATATTGTAATTCTAAAAGTTTTTAATTCCACATTTGTGGAGATAATAAGAAGCCAATTTTTTGTTCATGCATATTGTTGTTGTTTCTCTATTTCTGTTATATGTTGGTGGTATAAAGGGGAGCACCCTTCATCAAGTGGTATCAAAGCAGGGGTTCCTGACTGTGTAAATAGATCACTGACTGTGAGGTAGTTTGCACCAAGACCATGGTTAGGGTTTCAGTGCACATCACGAAAATGCCTCCATGAAGAGAACGTGGTGGAAGAGCTGGTGTTGCGACACCTAAGGTTAGAGAGCTGCAAAGACAAGTGTGAGCATTGCAAGAAGAGATTCGCAAAGGAATGAATCTTAATGTCAGAGATGAAAGTAAGGATGAAGCCGAAGAAGAATATCAAGAAGGAGAAGCCAAAATTGTGAACCAGGATGAAGAAAGACTTTTTCAGGCCATTTCCAAATTTGGGAAAAGACCTAAGATTGAAGTTCCTACATTTTCTAAAAATCTTAACCCAGAGGAATTGATCGACTGGATCAATGAATGTGAGGAATATTTTGAGTATGAAGATGTTGAGGATCTTGATAGGGTCAAATTTGCGAAGGCCAGATTGAAAGGTCATGCGAAGATCTGGTGGCAAGAAATTCAATTGGAGTGAAATAGAAGAGGGAAAGATAAAATCACAAGATGAGATCGGATGGTGGATAAATTGAAGTGAAAGTTCATTCCTGTTGATTATGAGCTTGACCTACTGAAGAAAATGCAAAGTTTAAAGCAAGCAGGAAGATCTGTTTAGGAGTATACAGAGGAGTTCTATCGACTCCTCATCAGAATAGGCCATGCAAAAGCTGATGAGGAGAAAGTTGCCTGATACCTTAATGGGTTAAGGCCAAACATTCAGGAGGAGTTGAATCTGGTTCGAATGAACAGTATTGAGGAGGCATACCAATTTTTCCTAAAAGTAGAGGAAAAGTTGAATAAGAAGTTTGAGAGCAGACAAAATGGAAGAGGTCATGGTGGAAGATCTGGTGGACGGTCATATGGTGGGCGAAATGAAGATCCAAAAAACAAGGATGAGGCCAGTAGCAGCCAGAATCAGAGAGGAAATAATTCCAATCACTTCCAGGATTAGAGTAATAGAGATCAAAGAGGAAGAGGAAGAGGATAAGGATCTAGAAGAGGAGGCTTCTGTGGGACATGTTTTAATTGTGGAGAAGAAGGTCATAGGGCATTTGAATGTCCTCAATGCGAAGGAAGGATAGATAGGAGAAATGAAGGCCATACTAGAGTTGTACATGTAGATGAAGATGCCAGATCATCACATTCTAAAGATGCTAAAAGAGAAGAAATGTTGATTCACAAAAGAGTCTTGCTGAGCGGTGAGAATGAACCTAAACAAAGGAGGAGCCTATTTTGCACCAGGTGCAAGTGTGAAGGTAAGTGTTGTGATGTGATTATTGATAGTGGAAGCACTAAAAATTTGGTGTTAGAAAAGATGGTGACAAAGTTGAAGCTCAAGAGACAGAAACACCCACATCCATATCAAATTGCTTGGGTAAAGGATGGCCAAAAGGTCATGGTCAATGAACAATGCCTAGTGAAGTTCAAGATTGGCAAGTACTAAGATGAGGTACTGTGTGATATCATATTTATGGATGTATGTCATATGTTGTTGGGTAGACCATGGTAGTTTGATAGATGTGTTGTACATGATGGTCATGCAAATACCTATTCCCTAACAAAGGATGGAATGCAACATAAGCTAAAGCCATTGAATGACATAGAAGAAAAGGTATGTGGTAGTGCAAGAATAACTTTTTTTGATGGAAGAAAGTTCCTAGATGGTATGAGGCATGAGCATGTGTGTTTTGCTTTAATTCCAAAAGTTGGTAAGGAGGAAGTAGAAGATGTTCTTGTAGAAGTTGCAAATTTGTTGGATGAGTTTTAGGATATTGTACTTGATAATGTGCCTTATGGATTACCACCAGTCATGAGGATCAGTCATCAGATGGACTTGATCCTAGGAGTGAGTTTGCCGAATAAGGCAGCACACAGAATGACACTTGCAGAAATTGAGGAATTGAACAGACAAGTACATGAGTTGTTGCAGAAAGGATTGATTCATGAGAGTCTGAGTCCCTATGTTGTACTAGTGGTATTAGCACCAAAAAATAATAGAGAGTGGAGGATGTGTACAGATTCTAGAGCAATAAACAAGATCACAATCAAGTACAGGTTTCCATTGCCACAAATGGGTGATATTATGGACTGTTTGAGTGGAGATGTGTATTTCTCAAAGATAGATCTGAAGAGTGGATATCATCAGATTCAGATCAAAGAAGGAGATGAATGGAAGACTACCTTCAAGACAAAGGAAGGATTGTATGAGTGGTTAGTCATGCCTTTTGGGCTAACCAATGCACTGAGCACTTTCATGCGGCTCATGAATGAGGTTCTGAAAGAATTTCTGGGTGAGTTTGTCATTGTTTACCTAGATGATATTTTAATCTTTAGCAAGACATTGGAGGAACATATGATGCATATTCATATGGTGTTTGAGAAGTTGAGAGATGATAAATTGTTGATTAATTTGAAGAAGTGCAGTTTTGTGAAGAAAGAGTTAGTGTATTTGGGATTTGTAGTTTCAGCAGAAAGTCTAAAAATGGACCCAGAGAAGGTACAAACTATCTTTGATTGGCCTACTCCAAGGAGTGCTACTAAGGTAAGATCTTTTCATGGTTTGGCTAGCTTTTACAGAAATTTTATCAAAAAATTTAGCAGTATTTGTGGACCCTTAACTGAAACAATGAGAGGGGATAGAAAAGAGTTTAAGTGGACTAATGGGGCAAACATGAGTTTTCAATTGTTGAAACAAAAAGTTACAGAACAACCTGTTTTAACACTTCCAAATTATAAGAAGGTGTTTCAAGTAGATTGTGATGCTAGTGTTACTACAATAGGAGCTGTTATGAGCCAAGAATGTAAACTAGTTGCTTATTTCAGTGAGAAGTTAAATGATGCCAAGAGGAATTATTCTATTTACGATCAAGAATTTTATGCTATAGTTCAGGCATTAAAGAAGTGGAGACATTATCTACTTCCTAAGGAGTTTGTTTTGTATACTGATCATCAAGCTTTGCAATATTTGAATAGTCAAGGAAAGTTGAATTAGAGGTATTTGAAATGGGTTGAGTTTTTGCAGAGTTATACATTTGTTTTGAAACACAGGAGTGAAAAGTCTAATAGGGTTGTGGATGCTCTTAGCAGAAGGTAGCTATTTGCTGACATAAATGTAGATTGAAGTGGTTGGGTTCAAGGAACTCAAGAATTTGTATCCAGAGGATCTTGATTTTGGTGAAGCTTGGAAAGCTTGTACAGAACCTATTACTCTAGACAGGACGAAATGGCTCGATTTCATCATCCAGGATGATATGCTATTCAGAGGGAGTCAGTTGTGCATTCCACAAAATTCTATGAGGGAGAATCTCATCAAAGAGAAGCATAGTGGAGGATTGGCCGGATATTTTGGTCATGATAAAACCCTTTCTTTGGTTGGTGAGAATTATTATTGGCCATAGTTGCAGCAAGATGTGAAGAAGTTTGTACAGAGTTGTAGAGTATGTCAGATGACAAAAGGAGTGAAGAAGAATACAGGGTTATATCAGCCATTACCTATACCAGAGAGGCCTTGGGAGGATATCAGTATGGACTTTGTTCTTGGTTTACCGAGGACTCAGTGGGGACATGATTCAATTTTTGTGGTGGTTGACAGATTTTCAAAGATGACACATTTTATTCGTTGTAAGAAGACTAATGATGTTGTTCATGTAGCAGAATTGTTTTTCAGAGAACTGGTGAGACTACATGGTTTGCCAAAGACCATAGTTTCAGATCAAGATACTAAGTTTGTTGGATATTTTCGGTAGAAACTGTGGAAAAAGTTGAAGACAAATTTGAAGTTCAATTCATCACATCATCCACAGATTGATGGTCAGGCAGAGGTGGTGAATAGAAGTTTGAGAAATTTGCTGAGATGTTTGGTTGGAGACAAGCCAATAGGATGAGATTTGATTTTACCACAGGCAGAATTTGCATACAATAATTCTGTCAACAAGAGCACTTGTAAATCACCATTCTAGATTGTATATGAAAATAGTCCAAGAAATGCATCTGAATTGAGAAAGATAGATAAAAGAGAAATAAGCAGTGCTGAAGCTGAGGATTTTGCAGAACATTTGAAGAACATTCATGGGGAGGTGAGGAGCACATTACCAAGATGAACGCATAGTATAAGGCTAAGGCAGATGAGAAAATGAGGCATAATGAATTTTAGGTTGGGGATGAAGTCATGGTTCATTTGTAGAAGGAGGAGTTTCTAGTTGGTACATATAACAAGCTGAAAATGAAGAAGTTTGGACCACGTAAGATAATGAAGAAGCATGATTCAGGAAATGCATATGAGGTAGAATTGCCTAGTGAGCTAAATATTTCACCAGTGTTTAACATTTTAGATTTGACAGAGTATCATGAAGGAAGTCTTGAAGATGAGATCATAGCGGCACAGTGGAGTATTCCACCAAGTAGTTCTAATACCAAGGAGATTGAAGACATACTGGACAGTTGTGTTGGCAGAAGCATAAGGAACAGGACATATGAAGAATATTTGGTCAAGTGGAAAGGATGACCTATTGAAGATTCATCATGGTTGACAAAGGAGGAGGTTAACCATCTTGGTTTTCCTTTGCACACCTGAGTCGTGATAGGATCACTTCTCAAATTACTCCAGGTGTCTGATGCAGAAGCATCCTAGGTGTAAGAGCAATCTTTCATCACCCAAAAATATTTATGTTTTTGAATTCAATAAGGGCTATCTTGTGTAGGGCTGCTATTTATGGAAACTTGCTATTTTTAGTAAGTTGGTCATAAGATCTCAGAATGTTTTGATTTCACATGTGGAGGTTCATCTCAGTCATATCAGCCTGTCAGTAAAGTTTCATGGCTAGATCATGTCTAGTTTTGAAGATATTGAAGATTTTCAGTATTGGCAGTAGGGTACAAAAACTTCGAACTCATTTTTGAAGGCTTTAGAGGCCCTGAATGAGGTCAAAAATTTGTGTGATGAGCGCTTGCATTGGTCAAGCCTGTAGAGCTCTTCGTGGCATTTCCAGAATGGGGTTATAATAGTCAATCAGGTCAACTGGTGATGACTTATGGTCTTCGGAAGTTGGGTCACCTGAAATGGCAGAAAATAATTTTCCTTCAAAATTTATGTTTGGGTTTCAAAAGTCATTTTGAGTTGACTTTGATGTAATAAATTTTAAAATAAAATAATTCTAAGTTTGGTCGGCCCTAAGGGCTAAATTTTTGGAACCTTCTTGGGCGGTGAAAATGGCCTATATAAAGAAGGCTTGTAGTGTTGTCTAGGGCAGTTCTGGGTAGATTTGGGTAATGATTTGAGGCTTTTCCTACAGAATATTGTAAGGGAATGCCCATGTGGCTTTGCATATTGTAATTTTGAAAGTTTGTAATTCCACATTTGTAGAGATAATAAGAAGCCAATTTTATGTTCTAACATATTGTTGTTGTTTCTTTGTTTTTGTTATATGTTGGTGGTATAAAGGGGAGCACCCTTCATCAGATGTAGATTGGGTTGGAAATGTTGATGAAAGAAAAATTACAAGTGGTGGAGCATTCTTTCTAGGAAAGAGATTAGTCTCCTGGACAAGCAAGAAACAAAATTACATTTCCCAATCTATAGCAGAAGCTAAGTATGTAGCAACAATAGTAAATTATTCAAACTTAGTGTGGATTAATCAATTGTTAAAAGGAATGAAAGAGGAAATCACTAAGCTAGATGTTATTTTCTTTGATAAAACTAGTGTTATTAATAAATCAAAGAATCCAGTAATGCACACAAAGACTAAGCATATTTCTATCAAGTATCATTACTTGAGAGAGCTAGTACAAGACAAAGAAGTGAGAATGGAATATGTGAATACAAAGGAACAATTAGCAGACATATTCACAAAAGCTTTACCTAAAGATGCACATGAATATCTTAGAGGTAAACTTGGGGTGATTCCCCTAACTGAGGCTGCCTAGTCAACTAGGAGCACTGCATCAAATGTGCTAAACATAATATTTGACAAATTGATGTAGAAAAGGTTACACTTTAGGAGTTACCTAGAGTTGTGATAAGTGAATCATAGATGATAATTAGTCATAAGCAAGATGATAGAGGGAGAATACAACATACAAAACTAACATGAAGACATCTACATATGGAAGATGGAAGTGATAGATACCACTTTCGCATTTTTGTCAAAGAGGGAGAGATTCTGATGAAAACATAGAGGGAAAAGATTTAGAGGGAGTAATTGTGTATGCAGTCAAGGAAAAGAAAGTTGTGAATCAAAATGAAGCTAAGGATATTACAAAAATCTGATGCATAAAGCTTTTGGATTGTTTGGTAAATCATGTGTTATTCATGTGGTGTTGTCATCAATGCCAAAGAGGGAGATTGTTAGAAACTACAATTGAAACAATTGTTATATTGTTATTGATGTCAAACCTTAACTGGTAAGATAGTTTCTATCTAGGAGAGTACCATATCTATTGACTGATGAAGAGGATTTGGGAAAGGAGATAACAAGAGAACCTAAGGAAAGGTTGAGTTATTTGATACTTCAATGGGTATTTGAATAGTTGGCACATTGGTAAGATAATGTATTGTTTATCTAAGTAAGAAGAAAGACTTGAGAGGTAGGCTTAACTGAGAAAAAGTGAAGAAGAGGTTGATGTTATTGGTTGATAAGTCTAAGAAGAAGGCTGAAGGTGAAATTGTGAAGGAGTTGAACAGAGTTGTGATTTCTTCAAGTGAATTTCGAGTAGATCAGAGATGGAGATGGAAATAGAGATCAATCAGTAAATCAACATATATGTGCGAAGTGGATCTATATTTACAAAGTGAGTTGTAAGTTTTTTTTATCACAAACTACCATTACTTTCTAACCATTGTATCAGTCTAAATCCTTTAATCAAGGTTGACCTAATAGTCATTGTATAAATCCTTTAATCAAGGTGAAATTATAATGGAATTTTCTTAAGTCCTTTAACTAGGCCACTTTTGACAAAGTGTTTTAAATCCTTTAACAGGGTCACACCTAATAGTGTGTTTGTAAACCTTTAACAAGGTTGGATTTTTATAGAGCTCACTTCAGAAGAGTGAAATATCAGTAGCATGTTACAAAGTAGTTTTTTCCAAGTTGTGTTTCCAATATAAATCCTAGTGTTATACTTCTATGAATGTTGTTATATTATGCATGTTAATTACTTTTGGATAGTGTACTACATGTTATATGTTTCTGATATATGCTATAGAAACTAATTTGAATAGCTGATTAGATCTAAGATTATTGAAGTGCTAGAAATTTCAATGGGTACACTAGACCTAAGGATAACTGATTCACCCCACCCCCCTCCCCCTCTCTCAATTATTCTACAATATTCTAACATAAACATCTTGTTGAACTTGTTCTATCCTTACTCGCTCTACCTCAAGTACTTGGGTACCCAAAGACTTATGGTTTTTTTCCCCTCCAGAGTTCCAACGCCCACACCCTACTGAAACTCCCTATCCACCCCCACCAACAATGAAGATTATTTTGCTGGAAGAACCTCCTATGAGCTGAGTCATGTAGCATCCTATATTGTTTCCCCCATAATAATTTGGGATAAGCTCTTTTGTTTCTCCCCTTTCTTTTGTACTATATAGTGTTGAACAATCACATCCTTCTGTGATCTCACTTTGTCACATTTTGCAACCATGTGACCATTCTAAAAATAGATTCTGCATCTATAGGAGATACCTTCATAACCTAAGGCCTATACCCGACAACCTTTAGAGGTTTTTATCTTAATTTCAGTAGGAAGCCCATCAAAAATATTCATTTCTACTCAAATACATGCAAAAGTTGAGTGATATAGATCTGAAGACTTATCATCCACCATCAAAAAATTCCCTAGTGAATCCCTAATTGCCTCAAGACAATAATCAAACCATAAATGAAGGGGTAGACTCGGGAGCCTTACGCAGATTGGAATTTTTTCAAAAACTTCAAAGTTGGGGTTGAAATCTATGTTTAAAGTTTTTAGCATTAAGGCATACTTCTCTTCCCAACACCACACTTGGTCACATAAAATCTTATTTCTATCTTTAATATTTTCAAAAATAATAGTGAAAAAACCTTTGGCAATAGGGTATATTTGAACCCACCCAATGAGAATGAGTTCCCAATTCATATATATCCAAGTGTGTAATCACTACAAACTTGGCCAAAAACTCCTAAAATGACTAATCAAACCCATGTTAGAAAAAAATGAAAGGTTGTGGATTACCTCCTCATCAGCTTCACTGTCCAGATTCACAAACAAATCTTTGGTTGAAGTTGAAACAAGCCTAACCTCAGAATGTATCATTTTTTGAAACCCTAGAGTGCTCTTCTTCTGGGCTAAACACTATGATTTTATCCCCATGTTGCCAGCCCAAATATCATCTATTATGTGGATTGATATCCACCAATCTCTAGACCGCTATTGACTATTTTATGTGCATCATCCTTGCCCAACACTACAATGGATTCTTTTTCTGTGAGCCATCCTTACGCGACCCTACACCGGTAATGGGCTCCATAATAGGAGGGCCCCCAAACCCATTAGCCCCCAATGTTCAACTTATCTGATGCCCCTAAAACTTGTACAAACAATCTCTTCCTCAATCCTCGACACTTGAGGTCCCACCATGTTTAAAGTTAACCTCCTGACGCTGCATCTACTCTAGTAGAATGGAGTCATTCTCCTTCAAACCCCTTCCCAACAAATCTGGATTGGATCGTCCAGCCAGTGACGAGTGGGAGGCAATAGATTTGGGAGGGAAGGAGAAACACTAGCCCCCATAGCATTTGACACATTCCATGGACCCATCAAGAAATTACCACTTGTTGTAGAGATCAAGTCTTGTTGAATGCAAGGCTCTAACATCTAATGGATGAGGATAAGATTGCTCCCTAGGAAAATTTGGTGGAATGGATATCACTCATTCCTTGGCTTTTGGTCAAAGAGGTTTAAGCCTATAGGCTACTTCTCTAGTATTGGTTAGCTAAAATTACTTTATGAAGGCCCTCAGAGAGCTAGTGCATTTGCAAGCTTTGTACCCTGCTCAGCTACCTTGAAATTCCATAAAAAGATAAGACACCAATATTATTATTGATATATTGCTATTTGTATGAAAATTAATTTACTTTTTTGGTTTTCTATTAAGATGCTAGAAGAATGTGAAGCGGTTAAAAAAATACTAGACCATATAAAGAGTCACAATAGATTGTTGAATGGAATATAATTTAAATTGAAAATGTAAGAAAATGCACTTCCATAATTATCATAGTATGAATTAGGTTTAACATGTAACAAAGGAATAAGAGAGTACAGTAACCTTAAAAGTAATTAGAAATTGAGGAAAGCAATATGAAGTGGGTTTAAAAGTGAGTGGAAGTCTACACAAAAGTAGCATTATTTCTAAGAGAAACAATCCCCAAGTTATTCATCAATAACATAGATGAATGTAAACCAAACTAACATAGCTTTGAGGATAACATTCTCAACATAAATCTTCGTATAACATAGATTAATGAAGGAGATGGATATTTCCAATCTCAAGAGTAGTGTAAAGTAGTGGCTTGCAGAACCTAGTTCTGCAAACCACCTCCAATATATTTGTTGTTGTCCCAAATAGTTGGGGAGAGATACATTCCACTACTACTTTTTGAATACAAAAACAAGCATTCGCTTCATGCTACCTACACTACTTAATTATTATAATAGTAATCTTTTCTTTTACATAAAATTGACATAATTTCTCCTTTTTTACATAATCCATTTTCTAAAATATTTTTTAAAAAATAACCACACACATTAACAAGGGCTGCAGGGCAGCTTAGTTCCTGCCTAGTGCGGATAGGGTGTACATGCATGGCTGATATAGATGTGTCCTAGTCACTCAAAGTTATGCTCTGAATTCTTTGCATTCTATTCCTGTAGCTGTCCTGTGATGTGGTGCTTGCACATAGGTTTGATAATGTACATTGTGCTTTTAGCAATTAAAAGAAATGCAACAATTTGCATCACCTCGTTCTACTATGATTTACTTTCTACAATGAACTTAGTAATTCATATTTTGGTATGAACTCGTACCACTATTTGTGGTAAAAAGTCATCTATTAGGGCATTGTTGATGTTCATTGTTATCATCATTTGACCATTAGCATCGACAAGGTCAACATGTACAATCTCTATTCTATTTTGTGCATTGGAGTTTTTGTTTGTTGCAAGTCCGTAAATCACTAATACTTCACCTTCAAATAACAGGCCATTCCAGTGTCTGTAGAGGTCTGGAATTATACTTGGTTTATGTGGTGTTGAGGTTAGGCTAGAGGCACATGGTAAGGAAACATGTGTTAGTAGGAAAACCAATTTCAAAACATAAATCATGGATTTTTTATTGATCACTATAAAGATATTTAAGTTCAGTACAAACATCAAAAGGTGATTGACAATGGACAAATATGGCAACCCAAGCTGCTACAACAACAGATGTGTTATTTGAGAATTTTTGATGTGCCTAGGGTCCTAAGGAATTGTAAGTAGTGCATTCATAAAGTATGGTACATTAGTTCACATCTCTACACTGTAATAGCTCAACTCATAGCTCCATAGGCATAAGCATGTGGTAACACATCGATGGCTATGAGCTGTTCATGTCTAGAAAATAGAATGGACCTAGTAATGTTTCTATTGTTCTAGATAAATGATATTCTAATTAATAGCATACCATTATAATTGTATATATTCCTAAATGTGTTACTAACAATACATCTATTTGCAAGTAAGGGGATGTATATCGGACTTGTGATTGATAATGCTACATTAGTTGATGAAGGGTGCTCCCCTTAATACCACAAACACATAACAGAAATAGAGAAACAACAACAATATGCAAGAACAAAAAATTGGCTTCTTATTATCTCGACAAATGTGGAATTACAAACTTTCAGAATTATAATATGCAAAGCCACATGGGCATCCCCTTACAATATTCTGTAGGACAAAGCCTCGAACTATTACCCAGATCTACTACCCAGAACTATTCTGAACTGCCTAAGACAATAACACAGCCTTCCTTATATAGGCAATTTTCCACCGCCTGGAAGGTTCCAGAATTTTAGCCAATAAGGCCGGCCAAACTTAGAATTATTTTATTTTACATTTTATTACATCATAGTTGGCTCAAGATAACCTTTGAAACCCGAACAGAAATTTTGAAGAAAATTATTTTCCGCCATTTCATGTGGCCCAACTTCCGAAAACCATAAGTCATCACCAGTTGATCCGATCGGCTATTATAACCCCATTTCGGAAACACCACGAAGCGCTCTACAGGCTTGACTGGCACAAGCACCCGTCACCCAAATTTTTGACCTCATCCGGGGCCCCTAAAGCCTTCAAAACTGAGTTCAAAGTTTTTGTACCCTGCTGCCAATACCGAAAATCTTCAACAACTTCCAATATACACTTGATCTGGTAATGAAACTTTACTGGCAGGCTTATATGACCAAAATGAACCTCCAAGAAAGAAATCAGATCATTATGAGCACATACGAAAATTACCAAAAATAGCAACTTTCCATAAATAGCAGCCCTGCACAAAATAGCCCTTATTGAATACAAAAACAAAAATATTTTTGGGTGATGCAAGATTACTCTTACACCCAGGATGCTCCTACATCATTAGTGGACAAAGCTCACTTTCTCACTTAACAAGTGGTGCTAACTATAATCTCTTTATGTAAAAGAAGACAGTTTACTGTGAAAACTGAATGCGTATATGTTAAAATATGAATCCATATATTTCTTCTACATCTATAGGCTATAGGGCAGAGTACAAAAAGAAAGATTACTTATAGGGCCGTGATAAATGCAAACTGCATCATAGTAACTAAGGAACTATGAAACTCTACAAGTGCTTGTTGGTGTGTGAAAATAAATTGTCCAAAAAAGAGTAGGACCAGGTTTTGAACTATGATCATATAATTTCTTAAGCAATCCTAGTCAATATTACATTCATATTAATATCTAACATATGTCAATTAATATGTGCTATTAACATCGACAACTATTTTAAAGTAACATCATCTCTATAACCTAATTTGCAATTTTCAGAATCAATCGCAAATATAGTATTGTGTCTACTTTGTTCCATTTGCTTGTTATCTATGCATAGTTACTACAACAAGAAAATTGGGTGAAACAATTAAATAGATAATAGACATAGTGTATACTCCATAGAGAAAGAGAACAAAAAGAGAAGCCTCTGTTGAACCTAGCTAAAACCATAAGGCATTCTATAGGATGCAAGTTTATCTGACATTGAAGACAAATGAGATTCCACTATTTTCAAACCGCTAAAGGCATATTAAAGATATATTTCATCCTATGCTGGTCGCATGACTATGGAACGCGGAACATGAGTAGTTCTTGAAAACTATTGATTACTATAGCCGCCGAGCTTTCAGGATTCATGGAGTATAATGTTGAGAATTTTTTCTTTTCCTACAGCTAAATCCATCCATTTTCTAGTTGGAGTGTAAAATGTGGGCACTTTACGAATTGAAGACAAACATTTAAAGTCTGAAGTCAAATTTCCTCCTTTAACTGGACGTTGCACTATTGCTAGCTAATTGTAAAAAACTAGGAAATCATTGAAGAGAATACGGTAGGGGACTATATACAATACAAAAGCGGTTCAAAATACACCAAAACAAAGGATATGACCCAACCAAACGGGGTCTAAAGCTGAAAAGATATAACAATATAATTTGATTCCTAATTTTTGAAATAGGAAACCATTAGTGATAGGGAAGTATTTATTGAGTTCGAGTACACACCACAGATGGTCCAAGACGCCAAATCTGTAGCATGCGAGGAAAGCATGCCATAAATGAGAAAAAGGAAGAATACAAGAAATTGCAGATAGAGAAGAAGAATGTGTCAAACTACACACCTTGTCGACGTGCATTTAATGCTCTGATTTTTTAAACACGCGATCTTTGTAACCTCCTGCACCACGGGGAAAAAGTGTGTTTGTAGAAATAAGTTGATATTAATACATTTAACAACTAATTTTTGTGATCTCCTGAACAACGGTGACAACAAGCTGCAGATAAATGTTGTTTAGCACTTTTTCCTCTTTTATTATGCCCTGTCTCCCAAATGGAAATGAATGGAGGCTGAAGAATATTGCATATGCCTCACCTGCATGCAAAAGAAAACATGCAACCATGCCAAGTGTTGACGCCATTTGCTACAAAGGGGAACTTCAATACCCTCTGCGAGAACGATAGCCCCAACACTTTGGTAGTCACCCTCCTCCTTGCAAAACACACCAGCTGTGCAGGCCGTCTGCAAGAATGGTAACCCCAACACCCTCACTTTGATTTTCGCTTCTTCTCTTGCATTGAAACCTGTGAAAACCTCCAATCTGACTAGAAGAAATGTGCCACTGTGCATATTGCACAGTCTGTCTTTAACAATCGATCATCTTTTCCTTTAAAAAAGGAGAAAAATTGAAAATGAAAATTGTAAAAGAGCAATGAAACAATCTCATTGGTCATGGAACAGAAGATTAATCACCAGTTATGTTCAAGCCCTCGGCAAGAGTTCTCTGCCACGGCAGGAACTAATAACCTCACTAATCTCACACGTTAATGAAAGTTTTTGAATGGATCATGAAATTTAAAAAACATGGTAATAATTTAACACTTGCTATTGAAGAACAACGATGAAATGTACAACGCACAAATAAAAGGAAAAATATGATGACAACATATAATATAAACCAATGAACAAATGACAAGATAGATGGAACGATCCCACCAAACGATTTGCATATTCCTTTCAAGAAATTTGGGGTAGGCAATTAGACTGAAGAGACATCAGTAACCTTCTGACAAATGAAAAAATATTGAAAATTCAACCGTCGGGAATTTTTTGCATCGTCTTGAAACCCGTCTGTAGCATTATGTATCGTCGATGTCTAAAGTCAGCCGGAACGGCGTAAGTATGCTAAATTTACATTCTCGTTGTTAGATCCCAATCAAAACACCAAATTTGATTGCCTTACTTTCTTATCCTTCATGTAAGGCTCAGGAATGATATGGCATGTTCGAGCGGCTCCGGTATAAATTCTGAGTTTTCAAACTTCAATTCACCATTCAATGCTGGAAATTAATAAATGAAGGTAACAGATCTTAAACCCTACTCATCCCGCATTTTGTAAATGTACGTCCTATCCAACTATTTTGTATTAATGGTTTTGCGTGGGGAAATTATGGCTTTAGCTGCTAAACCATTAACATAACAAATTTATTGCAGCACAGATTTTCAACGAACCATTAAAAGTCAAGGCGGAGAGAGATACTCATTCAAGTAAATTTTAGAGACTGAAATTTGTTGAGGATAGAAAAAGGGAGAAAAAACAAAAAATTGATAATATGATCAAATACCAATGTCTGGTTAGAGACAGCTACAGCGCTACACTTATCCATATAAAGTAGTAACAGCCCATGAAAGAAGCCAAAATGGTTCAATATTTCAGATTAATGTGGCAGCAGCTAAGCTCCCTACAAAACACATCAAAGGTCACCCAAAAAAAAAAAAATATATCAAATTTCTTTGTATTTTAGATTTGCAAGAATACAACAATTTTTTTGCAAATATTTTGTGGTTTTCAATCACAAAATATGCAGATTATAAAGAATAGATGATGAAAATTTCACAAAAATCTGTTGTGTTTTCCAATTTTGAAATTTGGTCAACAGTACATTTTGTAGGGAGCTTAGCAACGTCCACGTGGCACTGGCCGCTTTAAGCGTTAATGAAAATCAGAATGCATAGGAATGACATTGACTTTAACAATTTACTTGGTGGGGAATTAAATACTATTTGGTAGGGTAAGTTGTGCTTACCTTTTTTGTCCTTGATTTCTCCACTAAAAAAAATGAGGGGCCGAAATAAGCAGCACCTACTTATGGAGAAAAATTTGTAAAAAATCACACATGGCTCCACATATTGATTTCCCTCTTTTTCATTTTCTTCTTACTGTTCCTCTAAGTATTATCTACAAAACTTATTGTTAATAATTATATTTAAACATACTATTTTTTATGGCTGCTAAAAAATAAGCTACAAAACTTGATAATCATGGGGCCACCAGCTACACAAATTGTTCCTAAAATTTGAGCAGCAATTGTTAGCCAAAATAAGCTACGAAGCTGCATGGGAACCTGACCTAAAAATTATGTTGCCTTTCATGCTCATACAATTTGGAATGTTGGTCATTACAATGGTAGTGGTGAGAGAAAGGCAGGGATCTTGTGGGTGGCTTAGCTCTTTTTTTGAGGGAGAGGGTGGTCCCATGAAAAAAAAATTTGACTAGGGGATTATTTGAATCTTCTCTTTCAAAATAGGAGCTCCTACTTTTAGCAAGCGGGTGAAAAAGGGGTGGGATTAGAAATTGCCCCACCAACTTAGGAATGTATTTTTGTCATTTTTCAAATATTTACTTTCAAAATTTTACTAAAAAATGATTTTGGTGGGAAAATGATTTTTTAACTTATTTTTCTTATATAGAAGCACCAACTTAATCAAATGTCTAATTTAAAATCTTAAACTCAACTAGACTACAAAATTCACAAGACCACCTCCTTTAAAATATTCCTAATAAGTAGCAATTAGCCCCAGCTCTACTTTTTAGGAAACTCACTTCCATGAGACCCTATCCTAAGAGTTTATCTGAGGGTAGTAGATTCAGAGGTTGGGGAGAAAAGATTATAAGCTATGATAACCTCGTGTTTTTAAATTTTTTATTTGTCCAACAATTCAGATAATGTTTGTAGGATTATATGTTTTCTATGAACTAAAATTGTTATACAAGAATACAATAGATAATGGGGTCCACACATTGTCTTCATTTTCATCGTTGTTTATTTTGTTTAGTTTTCTAGTGTTTTAAATTGAATATAATGATATATTACAAGTGGCTAGCTTAGTATTGTAAGTACTAAAATCAATAGGGACATATAATTTGAGCTACGAGAGATTCAATATCGATCGAATAATGAATCCTTAAATTTATATTGAAGTTGTTTATAAGCATGTGGTATAATGACAAACAGAGATATTTTCATTTCACACAATATGATATATTTACTTATGGAATCGTGTCATGCTTACACTTTCAAAATCCACCATTACGAAGCTCTCACATATGCAATAGAAGAGGATTGCTGGAGAAATGAAACCTGGTTTGATTTGGACAATCATTAAAATTCAAAGTAAAAAAATCACTAATTTGATTGAATTTTTTAGGTGTGAATTAATTTGTATCGAGCAATTTTTTTTTCTTATTCAATGTCATAAGGTAACAAAATTTTTTTTTCTGTCTCTAGCATGGCCCGTCCTACCTTGCTATAGTTTTTCGGCCCTGGCCTTTCAGTGGTCTGCTCCTTGTTTGTTTTTTTTGGGTTTCTTTCTTCTGTTCTAGACTTGTGGGTTTCAGGCACCCTGTGAAACCTATTTTACTTAATAAAAAACAATCTATATTTGAAATTAAAACATCCACTATAATTAAGTTTGTAATAGAGATAGAAGGCTTGAAAGAAGTGGCTCTACAGCTATAGTGTTCTCTTGCGTCCATAGGTTATTTAGGGATACTGTACCTTTATCTCCCACTAATCATGCCATACCGCATTAGTTGCAGGATTTTCTCATATGTTTTGTATGGCTTTGGCTACTTCTGGCTTAGCAATTTTTGTTGACCAGTGCCAAAGTATTGGGTACAAGTATTCATGGCTTTTCCAAGCAAGTATTCTAGGAAATTTTTGTCCAAAGTGTTTCATGAGGTAAGTCATCCCTGGATGTTGTTTTTCATTTTTTGGATTTTGATATGGTTTGTGAATGGTTAGAAAAAATTACATTAATTGGTTACTTTGTGGGTAGTCCCTTGTGAAACTGTGCTAAAGGATTGGATTTTGAAGTCTTGGCTACCTCATGGGGTATGCTTATAAGGTGTGCAAAATCTTACCAAAGGGATTTTATAATTCCTCTTTGGGAACCCTTCTAATGTTGAGGGTATTCTCAAACATGACCCCTAGTTTGTTTACACTTCTCTTCTTCTTTTTTAGCCTTGGTCGAGAGATTTTTTAATTTGTAATGATAAGAAGCTTAAAGTGTCTTTTTGGGTTGAATTTACTAGTTGGCCCTTTCCTTGTTGACCTTTTATACAAAATATCACTCAGACCCTAGGTAGGGTGGTATGCACGAAGCCAAAGCATTTTTATCACACTCGCCCTCAAAAGAGGGTTTGTGTTGAAATTGACCTTGCCCAAGACCTTAGGAAGTCAATTGATATTCAGATTGGTGGGTAGTGCTTTACCCAGAGAGTTATGTATTTGAATTTACCGAATACTTTCTTCTCCTATCATTCAGTGGATCATAAAATTAAATATTTCTCCTTGGTTGTTCATAAGCCCAGGGTTGATCATAAAGATCTAGATATTTCATGTACACCATACATTTCCAAAGATGATATCTTTTTGGACTGCTATTGTATGTAAAGGCAAACAATCTGTCACTTCTCATCTGAAGTAGGTTTCTATAGTGCCACCACCTCCAGCTAATGTCACTAAGGGTGTTTCACACCCTGCTTCCTAGTGGAAAGTTGCATCTACTTCAGAGATGCTCGCCATTAGTCATGGTGATTCCATAGAGCCCATGATTTCTCACCCAGACACAGTTACTCATCCATCTCCCTAGGATAATGTGGCCCCCCCTACATCGTCGATCTTGTAGCCCTCTTGGATGTGACAAACCTGATGGTGCTAGGTCAGAGAAGCCAAAGTTCTTTCCAGGTGATCTCTACCTAGTTTTCAATTCATATTCAAAATTTATGCAAAAAAAATGTCTCCTTTCTTAAGGATGAGGAAACCATGAATGAGGGTTTTGATGAATTTTCTTTCTTGTTATGTGAGGCATCTTACTGACCTCCCTCAAAAATATTATGTTAGAGATGTTCACCATCAATTTCCTCATATGGATGTCTCTTCCTACAAGAAATCAAGATAGCTAGTTTTCTTCTCTCGACATCTTGTCATTTAATTTGGCCTCACATCTTAGTTTTCTCTTCTTCCCATGAACTTGGTAGAGGAGGGGTGGTAACCTCGCTAGTGCCACATTGGAAAATTTTAATTCTAAATCATGGTGAGGACCTCATGCATAGATTGGTGTGGATTATTTTTAATATTGTACCATCTTAAAATGGACACACTCATTATTTAAGATCTTTTAGCTCTTTTCATTTACCAACTTTATGGACCATGATGGATTCATGCTCAATCCCCCTTTTCTCCTATTCTATCCCATATCTTCCACTTTCAATTGTCCAGTCTCCAAGACCTCAAGGTTGGCTCCTTGTAGGCCAACCCTGGAACAAGTCAACCAAGTCAACTTGTTCAGGAATAGGTCAACTAGGTCAACTTGTTTTGCAATAGGTTGACCAAGTGAACCTATTCCCTCGGGATTTTAAATCCTGAGGCTAGTGTTTTCTCAGGGAATTAAATTACAAAATCGTGTGATCTTGTCGGCTTGCTTTATTTTCCCACCCAAACATTAGTATAAAAGGAAGCCTAAGAACCTCATTTTAACATCCATATCCATGAACATCTGTAATATCCATTAGTGATCTAGAAATCACATGAGAAAGTTCAAGCATTCAAGATTCAAGGATCCCTTGTGAGCATTTCCTCTTCAAGATCTAGCATTTTGTTGCCCATCAAGGGAGGAGATTTATATTGAGGCATTCATCATCTTCTTAAGTGATGCACATTTACATCCATGGATCCATGATGTGGTTTTGGTAGATCCATTGTATTTGTGGAGATTTCCTACATCCATCATTGCAAATTCAACATCTACAACATACAAACATTACACAATCCTTATTGACAAGGGTTTCTACAAGAAAGGTGAATACTTAAATTTGTCTTGTTTCCTTTACATATTTAGATTTCAATTTAAAGGTTGATTCCTCAATCTAGGACTTGACCAAGGCAATCCCTCTTCCACCCAAATGCCAAAACAAGTTTTTCTATGTGCAGGAGCAGGATATGACAATTACAACCATAGATCTGAAAACTACTTTCTGAGACATTTTCAAAGAATCTAGGTTGACTTTTCTACAATATCCTGGGAACATAGTGACTTCGTGGAAAAATGTTCATAACATGTTGCACCAAGTCGACCTATTCCTGGAGGTTTGAGAAAAATAATATTTTTTGGGTTTTTCTGTTGTGATTGTGAATCCGCAATTGGAAGTTCAGTCATAGGTTCAGATCTACATTTTTCAGAGAAAAAATCCATATTCCTCTACACATTTGAAGGTGACTACTCTATCATTCATTTCCTTTCTTAGTCTAGACCTATTTTCATATCTTAATTAGGTTTATTGCATACACTTAGCATCTAGATCTATCTTACCTTTCTCATTAAATCAATTTGTTAAATTTCACATTTACATTTACACATCTTTAATCACATCCTACATTGCAAGAAAGAGGATTTTTTTGCGTACTTCCTTGATATAATTTGGTTTCAACATTGGTATCGCTTCATCTTTTCGGGTTTCGCTAATCTAACTTGTGTTATATTGAGATTTATGTTTAGAAGCCCCTCTTTCTCTTGTATTTTAAGTGTTAGTGTTGAAATGCTTAGTTAATGAACTCATCTCATATAGTTTATATTTTCAGATTGATTAGTATCCATTTCACCCCTAAGCATTTTGGTGAACCTGATGTCATATACCTCTTTCTTGAAGTTAGATCCCTTGTTTTCCCTTTTTGCATTGGTTGTTTACTTTCTTTTGGTGAACCCAATGCATTCCCCCTTTCCTTATTGATTTTGGAGTTAGATTTATCTATATTTGTGTGGTTAGATGTTTATATTTATGATCTTTATTATATTGGGGTAATTGCACCAAGATGGTGTGCAAAAAGGGGGTTATAAGTGGCCAATTTTTCTAAAATCAAGTAAACCTAAATTTAAAAGAGAAACTAGAGGGTCTTGTACTCAAAATTAGAATATGTGTAAAGAATAAGAATTGTATTATTCTGAATCTAGTTTCTAAAATACTAAATTTTTTAAAAAACATATAAGGTTAAGAGGGAAAAAACCTCTGTGCATGAAAAATTGTTCATAATTTTTTCAAAAAACATGACATAGTTATTTACGTGTGCTCAACAAAAGATATAGTTATATTTAGTATTTTGAAAAACCATTTGGCAAGATGGTAGGTACGGATTATGAAGACATCAAAATGTATGCTTGTAAACATAGCATTTCACACACACACACACACACACACACACACAATGTATATATATATATATATATATATATATATATATATATATATATATATATATATATATATATATATATATATATATATATATATATATATATATATATAATATATATATATTGTATACATACATATATCTATATAGATATACATATACATATACATATATAGATATACATATACATATACATATATATATATATACATATACATACATACATACATATATATATATATATATATATATATATATATATATATATATATATATATATATATATATATATATAATATATATACATATATATATACATATTA
>BSBK01013036.1:0-81942 GCA_027943335.1 Chamaecyparis obtusa | reverse complement strand
GTATATATATATAATAATAATAATAATAATAATAATAATAATAATACATGATATATTAAGTTATTTTAAATTCTAAATTGTTTTTAATATTATTATATTGTAGGACATATAATATATACTTACATGATTTTATATTATGTAAAAAAAAATATTACTATTTAATTTTAAAAACTATATATTTAAATATCAATAAATTTTAAATAAATGTAATTATTTAAAATATTTTAATAATAAATTATTTTTTAAATTTTTAATATTTTTTTTAATAGTTATTACGTTATAACATGTAAAATAAAATCATCTATTTTAAGATATATATGAAAGTATATAATAATAATATATTATTATTTAATATTAATAATATATTTCTAATAAATATAATTATTATAAAATATATTTATATATAAACTTATTATGATTTACCTAGATATTTATTTTGAGAACATATAAATTATAAAAATACTAAAACATGAAAAAGAAATTTAAAAAATTTATTTTTTAAATGGAATAAATAATTTTTATTTCCATTCAATAATGAACAAGTGTGTTATGTTTTTGATAGATAAAAGCAACAAGAGGGTGCTGGCCGATAACAAAGACTAGAGGCACATTAATAGCATGTTAATGGCACTAGCCGAAAGAGAGTTCCACAAAAGCAAACAACATTGAAGCAATGAAGCCAAGACTCTAAACATACTTTCCCCTATCAAACACAAAAATCACGATGCTAGCAAGCCAAAAAACAAAATCAGACCTACAAGTGTGTTATGTTAAAGCCCTAAACAAAATGAAAATATTTAGAAATAAAAAGATTAGGTAAAATCTATATGTATTGTTGTCTATCATCATGTTAAGAAAAATAAATATATATTAATGTTGATGCATTATAGTTAGATCATGATTGTAGGATTTGGATGGATGTGATGCTCCACATAGTAAGTATTCGTCCTATGGTGAGCCATATAAATTTAGTGAGTCAGATATTATGATAATTACAAATGAATTATAAGATGATTCAACTAGTACTCATACATAATTGATGATAAATTTATTTTGATGCCACAAATCTCTCTAATCGAGTCTAACATCTCTCTAAAATTGAACAAGCACTTACATTGAATAATCAAAATAATAGAACAGTTTCAAATCTAGGTGACAACATTGAAGCCCTAGGGTCCTAACAAAGCTCACACAATAATTTTTTTAAAATTAAATAGCATTATAATATAGCAATAAACATATATTTGGATGTGATGGCGATCGGGAGTAGGAGCGAGAGTGGGAGGGGTTTCAAACCAGTTGAACAAGAATGGCATTTGTACAGTCGTAGGTGACTGTTACCATCTCATAGTGCCTTGTTTAACCTTCACTGCCAAGCAACGGGTATTCCTCCACACCGTGTGCGTGGTTGGGGCAAGAAACAACCTTTGTCATCACAGAACTAGATGTTTAACCTTTTTTGTTGTGATAGGGACCTTCATATTCATCATAAAATTAATAAGGGTTTTCAGGCGGTTCAATTTGTTAAGAAAAAATCTCATATTCTTGTGTCTCTGCCTCCTTAGAGTGTGTCAGAGTTTTCAAAGATCTTCAGAGGAAAAGCTATAGTCCAACCTGCGAAACCCTTTTTTGTCAACCCCATATTTCATGTTAAGGCACACACATTTTAGAATAAAGACTCATCTCAGGGGGAAATGTCCATTCGTATTAAATTTCAAGGAAAGCCTAACCCTTTATGCATTTCCTCCTTTATCATGGAAAATCCCCCCATATTTACTAGTATATTGACTGATGAGACTGGCGAATCTACTAGACAGGCTACAATGGATCATAGGATTTCCTCTAATCATATTCCCCTATCTGTCGGTGAGCTCAAGTTTAAAAATCCACATGGGAGGGAAAAATTTTCAAATTCTTACTGGTCACAAAACACCAGGAAGAGAGGGTTTCGTGGTGCTCAGTCTCAATAGAAGAAGCCAATCTTTGACATCTATGAAGGTACTCCACTAGGATCCCCAATGTTTATTAAACCCCCTTTGGGTGGTCTCAAGGATTCTTTGGCCCTTGGCAACAATCGGCACCGACACACTAGAGTATCTTTGGATTATTTTAGTCATAAGACTAAGTTTAGAGTGCCCTTCAATCCAAAGGAATCAAACCAGGTTTGGTAAGCTAAGCATTCGAACCCACTTCCTATCTCTCATTTGATTACTCTACCTGAGCACTTGTTGTAGGATCAAATTTCTTTGCTTTGAAGTTCAGCCCTCATCGGTAAGCTTTCTAAGTCCTCTTTTTTATTTTCTGATATTAAAGATTGGGACTTTCAAGCATGGAGAGGGCTGAAGGATATGTTCACTTTAGATTTAGTTTTGGGTTTCTTTGTTTCGATTTTTGAAACTTCAAATCTTAGGGATTCCATTCATAAAAATAAGGGTTGGTTTTGTCATGGCTTGGGATTATTCACTAAGACTTGGTCCCCCAACTTTAAACCAGAGTCTATGGCTTGCCTATTTTTTCCACATTGGGTGGTTTTTCCCATGCTTCCACTAGAGTATAGGGATGTGGACATTGTAGAGATTCTTGCTAATAAATTAGGCATCTTCATTAAACATGATCTTATCCCATTTGAGCTCCCTCATTCTGATTACAGAGTCTTTGTACTTTTGGATACCTCTAAAGCATTGCCAAACCAAATTAAAATTCATTCCAAATGGGGGACCTGGTCTCAATGCATTGTACTTCAAAATGAGGCAACTATTCAAAAATATCAGAATCATTTGGGTCACTTTACTTTCAACTGCAACCCACATCTTCATTTTGGGTTGGTTGTCTATTCAGATCATTGTAGTGATCTCGCAAATTGCACTAAGTCAGGTTTTTTCTCAAAAGGACAAGGAGATGGAACCAAAAGTAACATCAATAATCTACTTCTCCCCTGTCACAAGCATAGTGTAGATTGTCCTTCATTTTAATAAAGTGTTCATCTTTTTCCTTTGCACATTAAGATGTTTATTCATGACCAAGCATTATTCCATTAGCCAGCACTAGCTTTGTCATCTAGATTCCATCAGTAGTCATTGTGAACAGCCAGGTGAATACATTAGGAATATTACTTTAGTTTTTCATCTTTTAATGTTCCAAGATTTTCCAGTTAATATTGCAGATTTGAACTCGGTCTTCCATAATAATGTTGTTATGGAACTTAAAGCCCAAGACTGTAATAACAGTATGATTTCAGATCTTTCCAAATCAATTATCCATGACCCCATCCCTGATGAAAAATCATGGCTAGCCATTAAGTCACATCCCTCTGATCATAGTTGTGAAAATGATAGTGTATTCTCTTAGGACATAAGGGATATAGTCAATTTTGTGGAAACTAAGCACGATCTCCAGTTCTATAATATGGATGTCAGCTCTTTTCAGTCTAAAACTCTACAATTGGAAGCTATAACTTAGGAGTTCAAATATCCTCAAGGCCTTCAGCATTTCCTAGATGAGTTTCTTGAGGATCATTAGGAATCAGCTCAAAATCTCCCCCTTCAGTCCTCCACTTCAAATTCTAGGAACAAAGGGTGTGCTCAGGGTTGGGAAAATACTAAAAGTTTGATGGATCTTGATTCCAATTATCATGCCCAATCTACACCTCCATAAGGTTTTGACCATAATGTGATTCTTTCTATCAAGAAATCTCCTTCACAAGTAACCATTTGCAGCAAGACTCCCAAAAAAAGAGGGAGAAAACCCAAGGGAGAAAAAATTAAAGCGAAAATAGCAGTCGGGATTCAATCCACTCTAGATGGGAAATTCATTCCTTCTAAACATTTTATGAGGAGAACCAAGGGTTCTCCTTGTCAACAATGAAGATCATCTCCTGGAATGTCAGAGGCTTAAATGCCTTTGACAAAAGAGGTAGAATCAAGCTAGAGCTCGCTTCTATGGCAGCAGATATTATTATGCTATAGGAAACAAAGTAAAGAGAATTTTAAAAAAACCATTAACAAGTGGGCCCAAAGGAAATCTCTTCATAGGCAAGGGAATGGTGCCTCAGGAGGTCTACCAATGTTATGGGATCCAAAAGTAATTCAATGTCAGCTTTTAGACCAGCAAGATAATTGGCAAGTTTTAAACATTACAAGGTTTGACCTTTCCTTTATTCTGTTTAATATTTATGGTCCAACATCAACCCAAGACAAGCTTAGACTATGGCAGTAGCTAAAACATATAATTAAATCTCAAAATAACTCTCTTATTTTATTTGGTGGGGATTTCAATACTATACTGAAACAATCAGAAAAGCAAGGTGGAATTTGTCCCCCCATTAAGACAGTCTAAGATTTTTTTGCCTTTATACAAGACAATAATTTAATGGACATTGAACTAATTAATGGTTCTTTTACATGGACCAATAAGAGAGAAATTTTTTCTCAAATAGCTGTCAGATTGGATAGGTTCCTTGCCTCCCATGATTGGAATCTTTCAAGCATTATCTTTCAGTCTACCATTTTGGCATGTCCAGGATCAGATCATTTTCCTGTTGCTATTCAGCTAATCTTGCCATCGGTAACCCATGGGTTTCAACACCAGTCATCCTTTAAATTTGAGAGGATGTGGCTTTGTCATCCACTATTCTTTCCTTTGTTGAAGAATTGGTGGACTACTGTTCCACTATGTGTTGGGTCTAAAATGCATCAGTTTGCTTCTAAAATGAAGAGTGTTAAAAAGAAAATTAAAAAATGGAATGAAATAGTTTTTAAAAATATCTTTATAGAAAAAGAGATAGTTAAGAATCAGCTGAAGGATATATTGGAAAGCACAATCAAGATTGGAATGGAAAATGACAATTTCATCAAACATAACAAGCTCCAATAGGATTGGCAAGAGCTCTGTCAAAGAGAAGAGATTTATTGGTGGCAAAAGTCCCGTGAGTTATGGTTAAAAGAAGGTGATAAGAACACTAAATATTTCCATGCCTCAGCCAAGAATAAGACAAATACTAATTATATCTTTAACATTAATAATGCAGATATTGGTCAACCAATTATAGATTCTCAGGGTATTCAAGAGGAAGGGGTCAAATTTTTTAAAGGGCTATTGGCACCTCTCAATTTTCTAGTAGCTAATGAAGCTCAATCTCAAGATATTATCAATGGTATTCATCCTTTGGTATCAGAAGTAGATAATTTAATATCAATGGCTCCATTCGCTTTGCATGAGCTAAGGAAGGTAGTTTTCTCCTTGCCGCTAGATAAAGCTCCTGGGCCAGATGGTTTTACAACATTATTCTTTCAAGCAGGATGGGAATTTTTAGGTTGGGAATTGCTTGGAGTGATTGAAGAATCCAGGAAAAGTAAAGCAATGTTAAAGTATTTTAATATGATAAATATAGCTATTATCCCCAAGGTTAAAACACCAAAGAGTTTTTAAGAATTCAGACCAATATCATTATGTAACACCATATACAAAATTGTTACCAAGGCTATATATCTAAGAATGCAATATCTGATTCCCAAACTAGTTTCTCAAGAACAAGGTGGTTTTGTACCAGGCAGAGAAATAATGGAAGTAGCTATAGTTGCTCATGAGGCTCTCCATTCAATCAACTCTTCCAATTTGTCAAACTTCATCATTAAACTGGACATGATGAAGGTCTATGATAGAGTTTGTTGGGAGTTTCTTTTTAAAGTTCTTCACAAATTCAGATTCTCAAAAAGTTGGTGTAAATGGATACGTGGATGCATCTTGGGAGCATGGTTTTTAGTCATCATTAATGGAGTCCCTTTTGGTTTCTTTTATTCAACACAAGGGGTTAGACAAGGTGATCCCCTCTCCCTAGTCTTATTTATTTTGATGGTAGAATCTTTCGGCAAATTCATTCACCAGTAGTATGTTCTTGGTCACTGGTAAGGCACAATCATAGGTAATTCATGTACACCTCAAATGGTGCACTTCTCTAAGTCATTATATCTAAGGGAATCCATGAATGAGAAACCTTAGAAAGTGACCTAGAGCTCTCTATGCATGGAGTTGCAAGATTATTTAAAATTTGCTCTCAGCTAGAGATATTAAGCTAATGACCTTGCTAGTCAACCACACAATGAGAGATTCAAATGAAGACAAGGGCAAGAATGCCAATATCCCCAAGAATCACTATGAAATGCAAGTGCAAACTAGATTAAGATGAATATGCAAGCTAGAAATGAGAGGTGCAAGCTAAGCTATGGAAATGAAAGTGCAACCTATGCTATGAAAAGGAAAGTACAAGTATTACCAAGCCTTCCTATTTAGGCTAGATGAAGTAATCTAAAGCATAAAGGAAATATATACTATGAATGCCATGATAATGGAACTAGAATGTAGATGCAAAATGCAAATATGTTCCAAATCTTCAAAAGCTCCAAAGTGACCTAGAAAACCTCCAGCATAACATTAGCATAAAAAGATTGATATGCAAATGAGGAAGAGAGCTCTTCTTTTATAGGAAATGTGAAAGAATGGACCATTGAGATTAAGAGGAAAAAGATTTAATCAAGGTTGGAGCATCAAACAGGAGCAATGCATGTGCACAAATATCCTCCAATGAGAAAATAAGAGTTGACTTTTGTGTCCATATGAGACAAAAAGTGCTTTTTCCCTTTTTATAAAATAAGAATAATGCTTTATTTGTGTAACTTAGGATAGGAGGAAAAGTGGGAACTTTTTATTTATTAAAAGGGGAGGAAATATTCCTTTTAAATAAATGAATACTTTAGATAAAATGGTTAGCCCAAGGCAAATAATTGAAAATGATAAAAGGATTTGATCGAGGAAATTGATATAATTGATAAAATGCTAATTTTTGAAAATATTGATTCAGGGATTTGATAAATTGCTGAATGGGGGCCCAAAGTCTAGGCAACCATTTTAGGGTGCATACAATTCATACATATCAATCACATATTCATTATTTGGTAATGACACGCTGCTATTTGGAACATCAAATGTTGCAGAGGAAAAACATATCAAACATGTTTTAGACACATATACAGCTGTCTCAGGGCAAAAAATCAATGAGAATAAATAAAAAAAATTAACTCTTCAATACAGATCATGTCATCTCTACAAGGATAGTCAATATTTTGGGTTTTTCACAAGACTTCCTTCCTTTTGTGTATCTGGGTATACCTTTCTTCATGGGTGCTAAGAAAGAAAGCTATTGGTCTCCAAAAATGGACTTTATGCTTTATTAAGCAACCAGTACATCTATAGATTTTATGGATGGGTTAGATCCAAATATTGAGTTCTAAAGATGACTGGACCAACTATAGGGACAAGACTTCCCTCCGCACTTTTGGCTCTATAAAACCAAGGAGGGTGCTCCTAATCTAGTAAAACAAGACTTAAAACAATAATCACTGACTGGATTTAAATGTAATAGATAAATGATAAGAGAAATCAAAATGATAACCATTCATTTATAGATCTTTCACTATCACTAGGTAGTAAACTGCCCTGCAAATCACTGTATTTCAAAGAATTTTAACAATTTTACAATCAATGATGGAAATATCAATAGAACCTTTTCAAACACTGATCTCTATAAGAAGAATCAACTGTTGGCCAGTGTCTTGTCCATTGGGAAACACTTCCACTGCAAGATTGTAATACATGAAAAAATATATTGAACTTTGAATTATCTTTACCCTTTGAAAATACTAATCACCCTGTGGTGGATTTTATCAAAGGTTCCTAGATTCACACTACTTACTGATGTGTCCTTAAGAAAAACTTGAAAGAATTTATGTCATATTCAAAGCTTATTTAATTTGATCTTGGATCAGAGTTGAGAAATATAAACATACACACAGAGATTATCTATGCAATGAATTGGAACAATTCATAACTCAAACCGAGATACTCAAGGAGAGATATAAATCCCAGATTTCATTCAAATGCTATATTAATATCATGCTTACAGAATGCTTTATAGTATAACCTTTTGAAATTAACTTCAACTAGAAATATTGTTCTTCTATAGAAATATGCCTAAAAATAGTCTATGATATCCCAGACTCAAGAAACTTATCAGTCAAATTGATCAAGTTCTCGGTCCTTTTTACTCATTTTGGTAATCCTTTTATAGAAAATAAGGATTGAAAATAAGCTTCAGATCTTTCTAGAAAAGACAAGAAAGGAATTCTCATATAGGACAAAAATTTAAAATAGAAACTTTCTTGTTACAAATTCTCAAAATGAATTGTTATGTTGAGCGCCAAAATCTTGTAACAATTCCCAAGGGTAGTTCAAGTTCTACCAGGTGTTATATATGTGCTTGCTTCTTTTATGGAGTTGGGGAATTGCCATCTGTTGCCTCCTCAGAAGATGTTTCTTCTTCTTCATTTACCTCTGACAAGGACACTACTTCCCAGGCTGCAAAAGTATCTTCATCAAGCCAATTAAATGCCAAAATCTCATCCCTTTTCGGTAGAATCTTGTTCCAGCTAGTGACCAATTGATGCACTTCAGTTATTACTTTAGTAAAATGTATCCTGGCATCCTATAACATTTCAATTAATTGTATGAAGGGAAGAGTATCCTTAGTGCCTAAAGCAACATCTATCTTGGTTGAGACCCCATATTCTATTTGTTCTAACCAATTTTCCCTCTCTTTTATAGTTCCATCTACTTTGACAAGACCTGAGAATATTTGAAAATCATTCTGAAGATATCTCACTCTTAAGAGAGCTGCTTTTCTTTTTATTTCCTCCCTAGTTACTTCAAAATCAAGAAAGGATTTCACAATGTTATAAGTACTTGCCAATTGGGGGCACAAAGTACTATGATCTTTGATTGATTTAAGAAATGACTTCAAAATATTCTCCCTAGGCACACACACATCGAAAATTTTGCCTACAGTGTATTCTTCTTTTCTAAAGGAAAGAAAAATGTTAGATAACTACTCTGCATGTTTATAAACCTCCCCGGGCTTTACATTTCTAACAAAATGTTGAATGGTTTCCTTTACTTTCTTTTCAAATTTCTATTTTTCTCTTGGTTCTACATCCTCACTGCTCAGGGAAGGGGGAAGAGGAGACATGGGAAACTCAATAATGGGGCTTGAGGAAGAAGGACCAGTAGTAGAAGAAGGAAGTTGCAACTGTTGTGGTGCTTGGATTGAGCTTTCCTCCCCCAACCTTTTCTTCAAGTCTACAATTATTTTATCCTTCTCAAACAATCCTTGTTTCAATTCTCCATACGCCCTCAGAATTTCCTCAAATTTTCTTGTGAGTTCCTCCTTCTCTTTTGCTTCCCTTTCTACCACCTTCTCTGCAAGGTGAGTTGTGGCTACCACCATACTTGATGCTTCTATTGCTGAGGTGTCAAGAACCCTCTTGACTATGAGACCACTAGAGAGACTATCCTTAATTATTTGCTTTCCTTCATTTTTCTCATTCTTCTTTAGTGACCACATGACTAATGCTTGGTGGTCATTATTGAAAGAAACTCATTTGATAGCTTGTTCTACCTCTTCCTTGATCTTGTACATAGGTGTAATTTGTTTTGTAATTGCATCAAGGACCATTGCATCAGCTATGTCCCATTCAGGGAGGATAAGTACTCCTACATTCTTTACCAATTCTCTCCCCTATTCTGGAGTAGTCCTTTCAAAGATTTCTGTCATCTCTTTTCTTATTTCATCTTCAATAGTTTTAAAATCCTTATCAGGATTCTCCTTGTGCTTCTTCTCACAGGCTTCCTCATATTTTCTCATGTTCATTTTCCATAAAAACTATAAAAAGGCATAGGTCTTCACAAAGGCATCATCAGCCAGAAATTCATCACATGCCTATTTGACTATAGGATCCAACTCTATTCCTAAAATTTTGTCCCTTTGTTAAGCCTAACTCAGGCTCCTTTGGTTGCTCTGGAATCCCTTCATTTATTTCTTCATGAGTCATGAAAATTTGACCTTGAGATCCCATTTCTTGGACCTGTTCTATGATCTCCTGATCATCTCTAACATTTAGGGGTGAGTGTGAAGGAGAGTATTCTTCCTCTAGATCATGAGGCCTCTCTTCTATCCTTTGTTTCTTGGTGGGAGGTGAAAAATCAAGGATGTCTTCACCTAGATGGTCTTGTGGTATATCTGTAATTTCTTCAACCTCCTTTTGCTTCCCCACCTGCTTTGATGAAAAAGGGAGATCTTTCCTTTTGTTTTGATGCTTCCTGATGTCAGATTCAAGGATTATTACTATTGGAAATATTCAAGACTATCTAGGTTACTGAGAGGGGAGGGGTGAATCAGTAACTTCAAAATTGTTAACAGATTCAGATCTTAATAATATTAGATTGATAATCTGACTGCATGCATGAGTAACAGAAAGAATAAAACATTCATAACACTTTGAACACAGAGATTTGGTGACCTAGAAACCTTCCAAGTAGAAAGTAAAATTGGGGTGGGGATGATACCCAAAAAACTTCAGTACTGCAGTATAAAGTTTTCCGGTTAAGGCTTACAATGATCACTTCTGATGATCTACCCTGTTAGGAGCAATAAGGACTACTAGGTCCACCTTGTTAGAGGATTTACAAACATACAATGAAGTATGCACTCAGCTAAGAGATTTTACAAAGACTATTAAGTCTACTTAGTTAAAGGATTTCAAGCTGATTCACCTGTTAGGATGAAACCGTAGATCTCTTACTTGCAACTATACTTGTTAATTGAGATTCTCTGATGTATTGATCACCTTCTGTGATGGATAGATCTTTGTTGCTTCTTATATTGTTGTAGCCCTTTGTAATTCACTTATCTCTGCCTTTCTCTCTTTTTCATACTTCGCTATTTTTCTTTAATTTGAATATGATATAAAACATTATTTATATATCAATCTAAAACAATTACAACAAAATTACAAAGTCATCTCTTAAACAAGCTAACACAAATATTACTGAGTCGGCCCAAGTATAGTGACTCGGTTACTGCAAACTAACTCAGTGACTTTCTGATACTCGACATCCACTGCATTACTTGACATCATCATGCACTTGGTAGAAGTGGAGGCACGGTCCATACTAACCACTTGGTTGTAGTTTCAAACACTGTATATACTGGAGACTCGGTAGATATAGTGTCACTTGGTAAAAACTGTTCTGCTTGGTAAGCGCTATTCTGCTCGGTAAGCACTATTCTAGTCGGTAAGCACTGTTCTCCTCAGTAAGCACACAGAGTCTGAATAAGTGTTGTCACTGATGACAATCATACTTAATGCCAACAATCTCCCCCTTTGGCATTAGTGACAAAACACTTATTGCCCAAAACTTATATACACAATCATGCTAACACTGGTTTTGTATATACATTTCATGTTTCCCTTATACAGTATATATACAAATATCTTACCTCATACTCATATTTTTTATTTATATTTTCTCCACGTTTCATATCTCATATACTTTCTCCCCCTTTTTGACAATAATGCTAAAGGTGTATATACAAATATTTTATATGGAGATACCAAAACATGAGAGAAAATCAGAATGCACCTTTCCAATTAGTGCTAGAGTTCTATCCCAATTCTCTTGTAGAATCTTGCATGTATGGAGTGCAACTTGAACTTCTACAGAGAGTTCAGTCATGTGATCTACAATTGAAAACTGATTTTCATGGATCAATGTTTTTGAGTATGCAATATGCTTCTGTATTGTATCCATGATGGGAAGGATCATGTTCTGAATATCTATTAATTTTGATCTGATCCTTGCATCTTCTTTCAATAATTTTGACTGCTTATCAGATAGGAATCTGACTGTCATCTGATGTGCAGAACTTGAACTAGGTTCAAGTTGCAACTATTGTGCACTGATCTTCAGATCCTCATCAATCTTATTTATTTTGTCTTTAATCTCCTTTGAGAACTTGGCAACATTATAGATTTTGACAAAAAGAGATGTTACCTTGGAATAGGAGGACTCAATGCTAGTCAAAACTGAAGATAACCCTGCCTGATTGATAGCTATTTGTTGAGCAATGTGCTCAAGCACTTCATTTTCAAACTTCTTCTCAACCTTTTCAAGCAACTTGTCTATTCCAGAGGAATCATCATTAAACCTATTAATTGCTTCTGCCAACTGCAACAAAATGTGTTGAGAGGAATCAACTTTAACACCTATAGCTTCTATCAAAATGTTCTTGGCATCCTCAATGATCTTATATTCCTTATCTCTTTCTTCTTTTAGTTTCTTCTTCTTTGCTTTCTTCTGGAGGAGTTCACCAACTGTTTGCATTTGATCTACAGTGAGGTTTGCAAAATCTAGCTGGGGAATTTGTATCTCCTCATCTAGATCTATACCTTCTACTACACTCTTACTCAAAATTTTTGTACTCGATTGAGTCTTTATACTTATTGCCTTTGTAGTAGAAATTATTGTAGACACAGTAGGACTAGTAGAGAAAGCTGATAAACTTTTGACTAATGTGATGCAAACTGGAATACTTGATAAATAAAAAATTGAAGTATTTACAATTGTAGAATCTAAAGTACTTACTGCTGAAAAAATCAAATTTGAAGAAGGTACAAAAGACTGCAACTTAGTGGAAGGAGGCTGAAGCTTGGTAGATGAAGTGGTAGCCACTTATGTCATTGATACATTGAGTTGTGCTAGTGATGATTGGACATTTGATGTATCTAAGGGAGTTGTTACAATCACACTTGAATTTTTCTCTAAGCTAGATGTAGGAATTTTTACTGGAGAGTGGGGAAGTGAGGTAGTTACCTCTGCAGCTATCCGAACTAGATCATATTCCTCGACATTCTTCTCAGCTTCCTCGGTAGCTTCTGTCCCTACTTCCTCTATCACAACATTATCAATCTAAACTATTTCTTCTTCTTCTTCTTCATCACTGTCATCTTCAATATCTTTAATTATCACAGTTTCAGTACTCGGTTCAGAATATATCTTATCCATTTTATCTAGAAACCCCAAGGCAAGTGGGTGATATGTGTTAAACCTTTTTCTTCCAAATGTTTATGTCTTAGTTTGAGAACACCATCAACACACAGTTCATCTTGAGCAACATCTATCTCTAAGGTTCCAAGTTCTTGAATTGTACCTTTAAAATGACTACAAATGTCATTTACGAGAAGTACCTTTGGAGGAATTTGAGATTGAGCTCCACTCGGATCTAAGGTTTGTTCAACTACAAGCATGAGTTTGAAATCTGGCACTTTCCATTCTCCATGAACTAACATTTCCAAACCTTTCTTTACTTTGGTGCTGGATGAAGCCATGGTAGCACGGTAGAAAAAATTTTTCTTTAAAATTTTGCTTCGAATCGCTTGATCACACTAGAAATTTCTCTGCCCAAAATGCTGATATTCGCGATGAAGAATGAACTTGATTTCATGCTTTTTGTTAAAACTTTTTCATTAATGCTCCATAGGAATTAGGGTATTGAATTCAATAGACTGTCATCCACTATGCATTAAATGCTTAGTGAAGATTCTGCAACTCGGAGAACATACAAATTTATACTTCTCTAACCTTACTCGATAACCAAATGAAGTTAGGTTACTCCCGACCTTGCTCAGTGGTAACTGATACCAACCTTCTTATGATCCTATTGTATCTTCCATATTGATTTGGATCTATCTTCCTTTCAGTTCAGGAACTATTTTGGAATGTCTATGAAGATACAGTTCCAGTGCTTTCTTGGAGACTAGTTAGAGTTCATAGAGCCACTCCCTTCATGATTGACTTCAAGACTGGTTTTCTCAGTAGGTTTAGGAATCCACTGCTATCTCATCTGCTTCCTAATGCTATTTTCTTTTTCTTTCTTTTCATCTTCAACTTTGCCTAAATTCATGCAATTTTTAGCTATGTGACCAAGCTTAGTGCAATTATAACATCTTATGGTAGAATCCCTTTTTCTCAAGTGGTGCCTTACATAATTCATGCCAATGTGTCCATATTCTCCATAGTAATCACATCTACACCAAGTGTTGTAATCCCAACCAAACATAGCTTTAATAATTTGTTTCGCTAGATTGGGTGTTTTAGTTCTGCATTCTAATGCCTTATGACCTTGTTTGCTACATTTGTGACATTTGCCTTCAAATCTTGGTTTCTCCTTGCATTCATTTGCTTTATGACCAAGTTGATTGTAATTGTAGCATTTTCCATTGAATTTTTCTTTTCCATTGCTCCAACATTTGTTTGAAGTATGACCAATTTTGCCATAGTGATTACAGGTAGGTTTCTGATTCTTTTGAGTACCTTGTTTGGAGGATTCACCTTCCTCTTTGTATCCAAGTCATGCTTTTCCTTTTTGCCTATGAAGGTTTCATTCATACACCTGATTCATATCTTCTTGAGATTTCAACATTCTCTCATTGATTTTCCTTTCAGCATCTAGGTCATTCATCAATCTTAAATTGATTTGCTTTTCAGATCTCAGCTCCTCTTTTATATTTTCATTTTCTGATCTCAAAGTCAAGATTTCTTCATTTGCATTGGAGATTTGATCAATAAGGTTTCCTAGCTAAAGGGTTTGATTCTAGATTTCATTTTTCTTTCCATCTATTTCATCTTTCATCTTGTTTCTTTGTTCCAAGACTTTACAGAATCTTGTTGACTAAATTTCCTGTTCTCTTTTCAATTTTCTTACTTCTTCTTGCAAAGATCCACTCTTTTCTAGAAGTTATTTGATTGCATTTTTTTCTTCATCTGAGTTGCTTGAAGGGAAAAAGTCTTGAATCTTTTCTTCAACATACTGGTGGTCATTGATCTAATTTGCGAGTTCCTTCCTTCTTTTTAGGGAAAGGGAAAGATGCTCTCTTACTTCTTTGAGTTGAGTTATGGCCATTTCTAGATCTAGCTTTTCATTCTCAATTACTTTGTTAAGTCTGAATATCTCCATTGTCCTGAAACTTTTCTCAAGCTGCCAAACTTTATTCTGAGAACCATGGAGCTCTGATACCAATTGTTGGAAATATTCAAGACTATCTAGGTTACTGAGAGGGGAGGGGTGAATCAGTAACTTCAAAACTTTTAACAGATTTAGATCTTAATAATATTAGATTGATAATCTGACTGCATGCATGAGTAACAAAAAGAATAAAAAATTCATAATGCTTTAAACACAGAGATTTGGTGACCTAGAAACCTTCCAAGTAGAAAGTAAAATTGGGGTGGGGATGATACCCACAAAACTTCAATACTGCAATATAAAGTTTGCCGATTAAGGCTTACAATGATCACTTCTGATGATCTACCCTATTAGGAGCAATAAGGACTACTAGGTCCACCTTGTTAGAGGATTTACAAACATACAATGAAGTATGCACTCAGTTAAGAGATTTTACAAAGACTGTTAAGTCTACCTAGTTAAAGGATTTCAAGCTGATTCACATGTTAGGATGAAATAGTAGATCTCTTACTTGCAACTCTACTTGCTGATTGAGATTCTCTGATGTACTGATCACCTTCTGTGATGGATAGATCTTTGTTGCTTCTTATACTGTTGTAGCCCTTTGTAATTCACTTATCTCTACCTTTCTCTCTTTTTCATACTTCACTATTTTTCTTTAATTTGGATATGATATAAAACATTGTTTATATATCAATCTAAAACAATTACAACAAAATTACAAAGTCAGCTCTTAAACAAGCTAACACAAATATTACTGAGTCGGCCCAAGTATAGTGACTCAGTTACTGCAAACTAACTCGGTGACTTTCTGATACTTGGCATCCATTGTGTTACTCAGCATCATGATGCACTCGGTAGAAGTGGAGGCACGGTCCATACTAACCACTCGGTTGTAGTTTCGAACATGATATATACTAGAGACTCGGTAGATATAGTGTCACTCAGTAAACATTGTTTTGATCAGTAAGCATTGTTCTACTCAGTAAGCATGCAAAGTCTGAATAAGTGTTGTCACTGATGACAATCATACTTAATGCCAACATATTACACCATAACCAGTCTTTTCTTGCAACATATATTTGCTAGGAGGAAATATCTTTGCAAATGCTCCTTTGCCCAATAATGATTTAGCCTTCTATGGGTTTTCCTCCATGGCTTTCTTCTTCTTCTCTTTTAGAGCCTTGTAAATTTCTTGAAAACAATTCATAACAGTATCTATCCTCTTTCCCATAGGATTTATACTGCCTATGAGGTCATATTTGGGATCAAATTGCCTAAAAAAATCAAAATTTTTCTTGTACACCAACCACTTCTCCTTCTTGACTACTTGTTCCTATAATCCTAGGGTATTTCTGATAATGTCCTTAGGGAAATTGAAAATGTGGTTTATTGCTCAGCATCTGACCCTCTTTTTGAACAATTCATTATAGAAACCCTCTGGGTCTATTGTCTAGGCAATTATGGTTGTCAAATGATATGTTTCCAAGATTTTATGCATGTGAAGCCACCCACCTTTTGTGATTATAAATTGGTGAGCAATGGTACTATTTGGGAACAAAGTTCCTCTACCCTTAGCAATACTATTCTTCTTGATATCCCCTAATTGTCTAAAAAATTCTACAATGCCAATCTTGATGGGAACTTGGAAAGGAAAAATAAAAGGATTCCCCTTGAAACCATACAATCTAATGACAGTTGAATAAGGATAGAAAATAAAATCACCCCAATTGTGCATTATGTTGAGGTCCTTTGCAAAATGTTGTGGTCTAACAATTTCAGCTAAGGCAACTGGGACTCTAGGGTTATCATGAACAAAGAATAGTCTCAATCTTGTTGCAAAACACTTGTTAAACCATTTATAACTACTATCCTTTATGTCCCATGTCATATTGGAGTTCCATAGTTGAATAGGTTGTTGGAAACAATTGTCTGAAGAAAATTGCTACTCAAATTATGTATTGTCTTTGATGTCACACAATGTCATAGTCTGCAACATTCAGTATCTACCGAGCTCAGTCGGTCTTCCTGGCAGTAAAATTAGTGCTTATCGAGTTCACTCGGTTATCAAAGAAAATCAGCATTTACCGAGTTCACCTGGTTATCAAAGAAAATCAGTGTTTACCGAGTTCAGTCGGTTGTCAAAGAAAAGTTAGCATCTACCGAGTTCAGTCAGTTATCGAAGAAAAAGGATTATCAGTGTTTACCGAGTTCCCTCAGTCTCTAAAGATTGTAGAAAGTTTCATTATGGTCACTGAGCACTATCGGCCCTTGAAGGATCTTTGCAAATAAAGTTTTCTTATTTCAGTCGACTGTTATACTAAGTAATGCCAATTTAACAAATCTAAAATCATATAAATAAAAGGTCAAATGTGAAAAATAGAACAAGAATTATAGAAGAAGATATATAGAAGAGAGATAGGTAAGGTGTGTGCGAAATTGTGAAGGATGATCAGATATCCTTGAGGAGCAGCAGAGATATATTCGATCAGGAAGAATCACACTTATACAAAATAGAGATCTATAATCAACAAGGCAGTTGCATTATTATACAGGTCATTTTCATTGTTACCTTCTTATCATTGTAACAGTGAATTCTAAATCTCTTAACCGAGTTGGTTTAACAACCATATTGTAAATCCTCTAACGAGGTGACAATTCCATTGAATTATTCTCAAGACCTCTTACCAGGCCACTCCTAGTAGGGTGATTAAATCCTCTAACAAGGTCACACCTAACAGTGTGTTTTGTAACCTTTTACCGGGTTGGCTTCTAACCGGGCATCACTTTAGAAAAGTGAAAATCAGTATCTATATACATTGGTGGTTTTTCCCATATTGGGTTTCCACGTTAAATTCTATGTCTCTTGTGTTCTTAATAGTTATCTTAATCATATACAAGTGCTGATGAATATCTAAAAGATAATTTTGCTAATACTTTCTCCATCTACAAAGTTACTGCAATCTATTTACCGAGTGTTATATAGATAATATTCATTAAGATATCCTAAGGGATCTGGAAAGAAATAATTGTGAAGTGTTTTATGGTTGACTGATTCACCCCCCCCTCTCAGTCACTTCATCCATATTCCATCAATTGGTATCAGATCTTTTGGTGCTTACAGGAAGGGTTTCAAGGACCTAAGCTAAAGATCAGGATGTCTTACAAGAGGGAAATTCCAAAGCTCAACAGAGATAACTTTTCAGCATGGCAAGGTCTCATGAGACTTCATCTGGCTTCCATTAGTGATTCAAGATGCAAATACATTGATGAAGAATACACAGTTCCTACTGGCGCATTAACTGTTGAAGACATTGCAGAGAAAATGAGTCATAACACCATGATGATAGACATTGCATCAGCTCTCAGCTATGAAGAATTTGATGATATTAAAGAATGCACTACTGCATATGAAATGTGGATCACACTGAAGAAAATATATGGTGGTGATGCAAATGTGAAATGAGCCAAAGCAGAAAGCCTAAGAGGACAGTTTGACAAAATGAATATGAAAGAAGATGAAAACATTGCAAAATATGTTGAAAGGATCAAAGCAAGTGTTAGTGCAATTAGAGCTTCTGGAGGAACAATCTCTGATGAAACTATTATAAGCAAGGTACTTAGAACATTACTCCCTATCTATGCAATAAGAGTATCAGCTATTCAAGAAAGAAGATGTGAAACAAACCACAATATAACTTTGGATGCTTTAGTTGGAAAATTGACAACCTTTGAATTAGACAAGTATGACAACTATGTTCCAAATTCCAAAAATATTGAGTCAACATTTGAGGCCAAGGTTTCACTAAGCAAGAACAAGAAAATAAAAGAAGTTCAGTTAGAAAGTGAAGAAGTATCAGAAGAAATTTCTGATAGTGATCTTGAAATTGTAGAAGCATTACTTGCAAAGAAGTACTCTAAAGGGAAAGGTAAATATAAAGGTAAAACTCCTTTAATCTATTTTTCATGTGAAGAAATTGGACATATTGCAGCTAGGTGCCCAAAGAAGCAGGCCAAGGAAGAGAAGAGAGGTCACAAGTACTATGGAAAAAAGTATTTCAAATCATTCAAGGATAAAGGTAAGAAAACATGTTTTATGGCTAAAGATTCTGATGATAGTGAAGAAGAAATTGTCTTTATTGCTATAAAAGATGAATCTGATGATGATGAAGATAAGATGGCACTTATTTATCATATAAGAAAAGATGATATATGGATAATAGACAGTGGATGTTCGCATCACATGACTGGTGACAAGACAAAATTTGAATACCTAGAAGACTGTGATAGTGGCAATGTAAGATTTGGAAACAATGAACCTTGATGTATAAAAGGAAAAGGAAGAATCTCATTAACCAAAGAACTCATATGTGATAATGCTTATTGGGTTGAAGGAATAAAACATAATCTTCTAAGTGTAGCATAGCTAATCAACACTGGTTTCAAGGTTGAATTCATGAATAGTCAAGCAAGACTGCTGGATGAAAAAGGAAACCTCATTGGATCAGGCAAACAAACAAAAGGTAACTTATTTTATCTTGATCTCAATGAGTATTCATGTTTTATTGCTCAAATTGAAGAAAGTTGGCTATGGCACAAAAGGTTATGTCATGTGAATTTTGATAACATGATGAAAATAAGCAAATTCAAGAAGGTAAGAGGCATTCCTACTTTGAAGAAACCTGATACTGGTCTATGTAAGAATTGTCAGATTGGCAAAATGAGTAAGACTAGTTTTAAGAGTAAGAACTATCAGTCTAAAGAGATTTTGGAAATTGTGCATACTGATTTATGTGGACCTATTGGAATAGAAAGCTATACTGGAGATAAATTCTTTATTCTTTTCATTGATGATTATTCTAGAATGATGACTGTTATGTATTTAAGAGAAAAGTCAGAAGCATTTGAAAAGTTCAAATGGTACTTGGCAAGAGTGGAAAAGGAAACAGGGAAAAGATTGAAATGCTTAAGATCAGACAGAGGTGGTAAATTCATCTCCCATGAATTTAACAACTTTTGCATTGAAAGAGGAATCAAAAGATAGGTATCAGCTCCTAGAACTCCTGAGTAGAATGGAATAGCAGAAAGAAGAAACAGATCTATTATGGATTGTGCAAGGACTCTAATGATAGAAAAGAACATCACCATAAAGTACTGGAAGGAAGCTATCAGCACTACAGTTCATACCTTGAACCGAGTACAATTGAAGAAAGACACATTCAAAACTCCTTATGAGTTATGGTATGGCTATAAACCCAATGTAAGTTACATGAAAGTATTTGGAAGCAAGTGTTATATCTTAAAAGAATCCAGAAGAAATAAATTTGATGTGAAAAGTGATGAAGGAATATTCCTAGGATATTCTAGCAAAAGCAAGGCATACAAATGTCTGAACTTGTCTACTCACAAAGTCATAGAAAGTATACATGTAAAATTTGATGAGTTTGCAGAAAAGACTGAAGAAGAAAGCAAAAGGGAACCTGAAAACTACAAGAGATTTATTTACATTGAACCTGAAACATTGCCAGACACAACTATCAATGAGGAAACTATAACTACCGAGCCTAGCATAGTAACCAAGTCACAGGAAGAAGTTCAAACTGAGTCATAGGAAGAAATTCAAACCGAGTCTCAGCCTAAAGTTACCGAGCAAATATCTACTGAGCCCGAGCAACCTAAAGAAGAGATCCTAGAAGACAACAACATGAATCATTCAAAAAGCAAGGAACCTATACTAGCCAAATATGTCAGAAGGCATCATACACCAGATCAAATTATTGGAAACAAATCAGATGGTACTATGACAAGAAGCAAGCTAAAAGGTACATGTCTGCTTACTGATTTTGAACCTAGAAATATCAAAGATGCATTGAAAAATGAAAGTTGGATTGAAGCAATGAATGAAGAATTAGAACAAATACAAAAGAACAAAACATGGACTCTTGTACCTAGACCTAAAGATAAGAATGTAATTGGAACAAAATGGGTATTCAGGAATAAGCTGAATGAAGATAGTCAAGTATCTAGAAACAAAGCTAGATTGGTATGTAAAGGTTATTCTCAAGAAGAAGGTATAGATTATGGTGAAACTTTTGCTCCTATTGCAAGATTAGAAGGTGTAATAACTCTACTTGCTTATGCGGCACATAAAGGATTTAAGGTATATCAGATGGATATAAAATCTGCATTTCTCAATGGAATTCTCGATGAAGAAGTCTACATTGAACAACCTGAAGGTTTTGTTGATCTTGATAAAAAGGACATGGTCTACAAGTTACACAAAGCATTGTATGGTTTGAAACAAGCTCCTAGAGCATGGTATGAAAGACTCCATAACTATCTGATTCAGATTAATTTCAAAAGAGCCAGTGATAACAGCAATCTGTATATTAAAGAAGGACCAGATGACAAAATTGTATTGGAAGAAATATTTGTAGATGATACTATATTTACAGGGAATGATGATCAGTCCAAATAATTTTCAGAGCAAATGAACAAAGAATTTGAAATGTCTATGTTTGGTTTAATAAAATTCTTTGTTGGTCTTCAAATTTAGCAAAGCAAGAATGGTATATACATTACTCAATCTAAATACATTAAGGAAATACTTAAGAAGTTTGGTATGGAAGATTCAAAACTAGTTGGTACACCCATGTGTACTGGACTGAAACTTACCAAAAATGACGATTCAAAAGAAGTAGATCAGACCTTATACCGATATATGATTGGAAAATTGCAGTATGTAGTACATACAAGACCTGATATTGCCTTAGCAGTTGGTATAGTAGCTAGATTCTCAGCAAAACCTAATATGATGGCAATCAAAAGAATCTTAAGGTACTTAAGAGAAACTGAAGAATATGGTTTGTGGTATAAATTTGGGGGCAATCTGGACTTAAAAGTGTTTACTGATGCTGATTGGGTAGGGAACATTGATGACAAAAAAAGTACAAGTGGTGGAGCATTTTTTCTTGGAAAAAGACTGGTATCTTGGACCAGTAAAAAGAAAAATTGCACATCTCAATCCACAGTTGAAGCAGAATATGTTGTTGCTACAGTAAATTGTTCAAATATTGTTTGGTTTAAACAATTATTACAAGGTATGAAGGTTGAAATCAAAGAACCAGTTGTTATATTTTGTGACAATACTAGTGCAATAAACATTTCAAAGAATCCAGTAATGCATTCCAAAACCAAGCACATTGCTATTAAATATCACTTTGTCAGAGAATTGGTGTAGGACAAGGAAATCAGATTAGAATATATTCATACAAAAGAGCAGATTGCAGACATTTTCACCAAACCATTACCCAAGGATGCATTTGTGTATCTAAGAGGTAAGTTAGGGGTCATTCCCCTATCTGAGGCTCACTAAATACAGTTTTAGTGATGCATCAACCAGAACATGATTGAAAATCAACATGTTGATGTAGCATATTCAAGGAATCATTGCATATGAATCAGTACTTGAGGTACATTAGTTTACACCGGTAATATGTGAATTGTCTTTGGCATGTGTTGTCAAAGAGGGAGTGTGTTTGCTATGTCTTTGCTATTACTTTAAGAAATTTTCAATAGTCAGAAGGAAGAGTTTTAAAGAAAAAGGAAGTTTGCCGATAGAGGGAGATTTGAATCTGAACCGAGCTAATCCTTTCAAAATTTCTTATGCTATGACATATTGTGTTGCCATCAATGCCAAAGAGGGAGATTGTTGGAAACAATTGTTTGAAGAAAATTGCTACTCAAATTATGTATTGTCTTTGTTGTCACACAAGGTCATAGTCCACAACATTCAGTACCTACCGAGCTCAGTCGGTCTTCCTGGCAGTAAAATTAGTGCTTACCGATCTCACTCGGTTATCAAAGAAAATCAGCATTTACCGAGTTCACCTGATTATCAAAGAAAATTATTGTTTACTGAGTTCAGTCGGTTGTCAAAGAAAAGTTAGCATCTACCGAGTTCAGTCAGTTATTGAAGAAAAAGGATTATCAGTGTTTACCGAGTTCCCTCGGTCTCTAAAGATTGTAGAAAGTTTCATTATGGTCACCGAGCACTGTCAGCCCTTGAAGGATCTTTGCAAATAAAGTTTGCTTATTTTAGCCAACTGTTATACTAAGTAATGCTGATTTGACAAATCTAAAATCATATAAATAAAAGGTCAAATGTGAAAAATAGAACAAGAATTATAGAAGAAGATATATAGAAGAGAGATAGGAAAGGTGTGTGCGAAATTATGAAGGATGATCAGATATCCTTGAGGAGCAGCAAAGATATATTCGATCAGGAAGGATCACACTTATACAGAATAGAGATCTGTAATCAATAAGGCAGTTGCATTATTATATAGGTCATTTTCATTGTTACCTTCTTATCATTGTAACAGTGAATTCTAAATCTCTTAACCGAGTTGGTTTAACAACCATATTGTAAATCCTCTAACAAGGTGACAATTCCATTGAATTGTTCTCAAGACCTCTTACCAAGCCACTCCTAGCAAGGTGATTAAATCCTCTAACAAGGTTACACCTAACAGTGTGTTTTGTAACCTTTTACCGAGTTGGCTTCTAACCGGGCATCACTTTAGAAAAGTGAAAATCGGTATCTAGATACATTAGTGGTTTTTCCCATATTGGGTTTCCACGTTAAATTCTCTATCTCTTGTGTTCTTAATAGTTATCTTAATCATATACAAGTGCTGATGAATATCTAAAAGATAATTTTGCTAATACTTTCTGCATCTACAAAGTTACTACAATCTATTTACCGAGTGTTATACAGATAATATTCATTAAGATATCCTAAAGGATCTAGAAAGAAATAATTGTGAAGTGTTTTATGGTTGACTGATTCACCCCCCCCCTCTCAGTCACTTCATCCATATTCCATCATAGGCATGTCCTCTCCATCTCTATGTTTGGATAATTCCATTTCTTTTGCAAAATAATCAGCACCTTTGAACAAAAACATGTACATCATAAAAGAATACCAACATAATGGTTTATCAAATTTATTCTTTTGAATCCCCACTAGTCTATCATGAATTAAGTCAGAAATGAAGGGGGCATAATAAAAAATAATTGATAGATGAGGATGTAATATCTGGATCACCATATACATCAGGTGTTATGGCATTTTTTCATTAGCACCTTCCCTAAAAACCTGACATAATGACCAATAGGCACCTCTTGCCAGTACATCAAAATATTCTATTTTGAATGGCTCCTGTGCACCTAGTCCTATAACAATCATCTTTCCAATCTGAGTGTAAAAGTCTTTTATAGGACCAATTCTAAGGAGATGTCTTTGTGCATCATATATCTCTCTCAATTCTTTAAAATCAATTGGTTCCAGGCTATTTGAAGGGTCACTCAATCTAAAAACCATTCTGATCTCCTCAAGAGAAATTTTTATAGCTTTTGGCCCCTAACACCTCTAATCTCCCTAGTAATAAGGTCATATTTTTTTGCAGCTTCAATCATCAAGTCTGCATCTAAGAAGACACCAGGTACCACAAGCTTGCCTAAGTCATTTTCCCATACATTACAGATGGGAATAGGGGTATTACTCTGGCTGAATCCTACTATAAATAATGTCAGCCTAGTGAAGTCAGAAGTGCCACTTGCATTAGGAAAGCCAATCTTAGCATCCCTGATATAATTTCCTGTATCATATAATCCATCTGCTAGTTTTACCCTAGGCTCCTTTGGTGTTAATTGTTTGACCTCTACAAAATTTACTGTTGAGCTAGGAAAAATTTGTAATAAGTCTTCATGCAGACCCCTCTTAAGATAATCAGTTTCACCAGATAGCTCCTTCCTAGGTGGCATTTCTAGGGCTTATAGCTTCATATAATTGGTGTAAAAAAATAATAGCAACAAAATAATACCTCTCAATAGAACAAGTATGTGCAGAAAAAGAAACCAACCTTTCCTCCAAAATCTCTAGAAAATAGCAATCGGTCTCTACAACTCTTTTCGCCCAATCCTCTACAAATTTTTATCTCCTTGTGGCTCTCAAGGAAGCATAGATTTTTAGTATATTAGCAATCATCTCAGCAATTCTTTCAGCAATTTACTTCACATGATTTTTCCATTAATTTTCTAGGAGATTGAACTGTCACTTGTCTGAACTTTTCACCCACTTCACCTCTAGTTTAAATTATGGCCATTGATTTTCCCTTAGCAAATAATCAAACAGTTTGTTGCATGATCGCATAGCTTGAAAGAAACTCATGCGAACATACAACAAGCCATCATGTCAGTCCCTTAATTGGAAACAACCCTTATAACTTTCATTTTTAAAATAAAACATTATTCACATGATCGTATAGCTTGAAAGAAGCTCATGCGAACATGCGAAAAACCGTTTGCATTTTATTCTTTAAGTTAATGGTCCCACTTTACCTTTGTTAACAATGAAAATCCACACTTGCAACACTTGGCAAGTTATCATTGAATTTCTTTCTTTTCGAGTGCCAGTTTTGTTGACATCCTCCACATCAGCAAGTATTATCAACCAATCAGAAAACCATATGCAAAAACTGACATTGGTCCCACTATTTTTAACCAATGAGAAACTGCTAGTCATGTACACCTGTCAATGGTCCCACCTAAGAATTGCACTAATATTTATGCAAGATTGATAGTTAGTCACATGATCACATAGGCCTCTAAGATTCTATGTGATTATGTGACAACCATCAGATCTTCCCTTCATTACTTTCAGCACCAAAGATCCCTCTGACACTAGTCCCACCGAGAACTGCCATATCACTATCCATATTGACCAATCAGAGACAAGCATTTTTGCATACATGGCAATAGACCCACTTCACTTGAAACGTTGTGCTATAAAGTAAGATCGATGGCTGGTCACATGATCGCATAGAGGTAAAAGATTCTACATGAACATATGACAATCGTCGATCAACTGAGGATTCCAAGATTCAAAGTACACTGAAACATTAGAAAGATAAGGCATTTAGGACTTGGGACATATTATTTATATCATCAGGCCTTTAGACTTAGGAAAAATAAAGACATGACCCCCACATGATGATAAAATAAACTCACGTTCTTTTCTATGAACTTAAGTGATTCAAAAAGGTAACGCTCAAATAGAAATGAAGAGAGAGACCTAGGGTTTTTTGGAAATGGCATACATTTAGGGTTTTTCTAAGGTTTAACTCTTAGTTAGGGCTCACTGGATACTTATGAAAAATAGATAATTTTGCAAGATTTTTCATGGGTTTTTTTTAGCAAAATTATCACACCTTTTTTAATATTTTATGCACACTTCTAATTTATAAAAATTTCACAAGGTTTATATACTAAAAAATTGAAGTGCCATAAAGTGCTAACAAAGCAAGCTATTGGTCTCCTATCATTGAGTGAATTAAATCTAGAATTGTGGCATGGAAAGCCAGATGGTTGTCTCTCTCAGGAAAAATACTGCTTGTCAAAATAGTCTTAACTGCAATGCCAAATTATTATCTTTCAGTATTAAAACCCCCCTCTTCAATAGTTCAATATATTCAAAAGTTGATTCTCAACTTCTTATGGAGTGGAAACATAAATGGAGGAAAGAAAATATCTCTTGTCTCGCTTCAAGAAATGACACAAGTGAAGAATTTGGGTGGAGCTGGAATCCATGATCTTGTGCAAAGGAAAAAAGCATTTGGTGCAAAGTTAATATGGAAAATGTACTCCAATCCACAAAATAAATGGTGCCAAATTATGCAAAATAAGTATTTTGATAATGCCTACCCATCTAGAATTTTACTATTCAAGACCCCCCAATAGGATCAACAGTATGGAATTTTATGATGACTTCCAGAAACATTGTCACTAACTATATTTCATGGGAAGTAAACTCAGGCTCCCAAGTTAAGTTTTGGAGAGACTCTTGGAATAGATCCCCTCCACTTTCTAATCTAGATCCGACGGATATCTTAGTAACACATTTTGAAAACTCATGGGGCAAATTTTTGATAGACTTTGTATCTACAATTTATTTATTTCCCAAAAAAGTGATTTGGAAGGACCTGTCTGAATTGTCGATTTCTCCTATGGATCAAGATAGACTTTGTCAAATCCTTTCATCACTAGTAGTTTATATCTTGGGGAAGGAGGACCTAGTAATTTGGACCCCTAGTACAAATGACTCATACTCAATTAAAGAATCATACAAGCTTATTTAGAAGATAGAGAATAATAAAACACCTTCCTAGGCTTTCTCCTTTTGCTGGAATCATTTCACATTACCTAAGGTTGGTTTCTTTGCATGGATAGCTCTGTCAAAGAGAGCACTCACAAGTGACAGGTTAGTGAAACTACATATTTCACAGCCATTCAATTGTCATCTTTGTGATCAAGAACTTGAAGATGGAGACCATCTTTTCTTGAATTGTCCCTTTTTAGGAATGAATGCAAAGTGTCTTGGTAGTCATTTTGTAGTAGTTGTTGTTGCATTCATGACTTGGATTGTCATTAATGTCAACACAGTGATATTCTAGATATTAGCAAGAAAGTAGGTACAATTTTTTTTGCACACATGTTGTATTGTAGATTGGATTTTGTGTAGTTGATGGTATGTTCTTTGGTGTGTTATTAACCTATGGTTAATAGTGCAAAAAGAAATTCATTCATTTGTAAGAGTTATGAGCATTTTGGTGAAAGTAGTGTTTAGACAATGTTTCTATGTAGCGATGTTCAGAAATCAGAGGATATCTCTTAGCTGGGCTGGAATCTGATTTTGTGTAGTTAAAGGGATGTTGGAGACTCATTAATGATGATGTGGTTCCTAGCACAAAATTTGAGGATATGTTTGGAGAAAGTTACAGTAAATAGAAGCCGATAGTTTTATGAGAATTCTGTGTGTAGTGTGTAGAATTTATTATTTTGTAATTGAGAACCGACTCATTTGTAATTATTTGAGTTTAGTATATAAGAAGGAATTTTTTTCTTATTGTAATGTGTACTATGAGGATTGAGATGCGAATATATGCATGAAGTGAAGAAAAGAGATAATTCAACGATGAAGGAAGACTTGTGAGTACAGAGATCTGGAATTGTGATCTTGTGTAGCAGAGAGTGCAGTTTTGGCATAGTGTGAAGGAGGTAATATATTTCATATTATTCTTTTGAATAATTCTAAGTTCTTTTGGACAGTGGGTTCAAAGATCTTGCCTTGAAGCTGTTTGGGTAGTGGGTCCTTCTGTCTTCCATAAACTCTTAACCGGGTTAGAATCTTTTAAAAAGGATTCAAAATCTCTGAACAGGGATTTATATGCACTGAATGTATTTCATAAGACTCCTAATAGGGTCCATCCTCTAACAAGGAACTTTCATATTAGTGCATCATTTTTGTGGGCATCATTCCCACCGGGGTTTACTCTTTTCAAGAGGTTCCCTAGTTAACATATCTTGTGTTATTGTGCAATTGTGTATGGTTATCTTTCTATGGTTGATTAGTACATTACTTATATTGTTTAAAGCTGTTGAATGGATAAATTATCTAATGACTTATTCACCCCACCTTTCTTAGTTATCTTGGGGATCTTTACTTTCTAACATCCCTTTGCCCAGAAATGTTGGATGTTTTTCCTAGGTAAACTTCACTATTCCACACCTCTTCCAAATAAATTATGGGACCTTTTCCAATCTTGGCCTAAGCTGTACTCCAATTCCTTCTTCTCACACCTATGGATTTGCATCCCGATGATCATTATTTGGGCCATTTGGTGGGAGAGTAATAAAAGAATCTTCCAGCAGAGCCCTTCAACTATTGAAAATGTCCTGACCATCATTGAAAAGTCCATATCTGAAGTGGTGAACACTAACCATTATATTCACAAGTGTAACCTAGTTCTATCTGAATGGGACACAAACACCCTTCGGCATTGGAAATAGCTAATCATTCCTACTGGTTGGAACCAAAAAGCAAATTCCTCTTCTTTAACAAATAGAGATAAAGTGCATTAGATCTCTCCAATAGCCAATCATGTTAAATTAAACTTTGATGGCTTATCCAGGGGTAATCTAGGAATTTCAGGAGTAGGAGCATGCATTCGAGATCACTGTGGTAAGGTTTTGGCAATTAAAGTAGAACCCCTGCCTCTAGGATCAAATAATTTAGTAGAAGCTTATGCCCTCTTCATCAGTCTGGTTCTGGCAAAATAAGGAGGCTACCAATTTATTCAAGTGGAAGGTGACTCAATGGTTATCATTTCGGCATGTATTAAGAGAGTGTTAGACAATTGGTGACTGGTATATATCTTAGCACAAATCTAGCAACTCCTTGACTCCTTTGAAGAAGTTCTCATCTCACACACCCTTCTAGAAGGGAATGCACTTGCAAATTTTCTAGCAAATATGGCATGTGATGGTTGCACTATAAATGAACTTGACCCAATTAATGTCATTAATAACAATGGAGATCTTCAAAAAGTGATTACAATAGATATTGAAGCTTGTCCTCATCAAGAGTGAAATGTGTAGGACAACATGATAGGTAAGATCAATCATTTTAGTGTAAGAGCAATAATTGAAATCCTACAATTTGGCATTTGGCAGCTTGTATTTTTTGATCCCAAGATTGTGGTATCTATCTTCAAGTACACTTAACTCATTCTAGTGATGGCCATGTGATTGTGGCAACTTAAATATACATAAGACTACATATCATAAATGTTGGGCATGGTAACGAGCATGTTTAATTATGTGTTTAATGCTAGTTTGTGTGTACGCCTCAGTGGGGAGAAATTTGATATGATATCGCATGTGTAAGAGGAATTGAAACTACTATGTAATTAACACTCCTCTCTTGAGGATGTGCCAGTTCATCTCCAACATTTTCACCCTCTACCTTGGTTGCATTCCCTCGATTCACAGTTCCTAATGTACAGCTAGCAGCTCAAGAGGATGAGGGTGATGATGATGGAGATGGAGGACATGGTGGAGGGAGAGGGAGAGGGAGAGTGAGGGAGACTAGGGAGGGATCCCAATCAGGTGGCTGGAAATGGTCATGGGGTTGGAGCTCTACTGATGAGGATGAGGATGCAGTGAGATTAGTTCATCAACAAGTAGAGGCTATGTAGGATCAGCCTGTGGGAGGAGAGGACTTGAGAGCCAGGATACAGGCTCTAGAGATAGAGATGTAGTAGCTCAAGATCACTATAGCTATGAGGGAGTAGCAGCTAAAAAATGTGAGGATTGAGATAGAGCGGTGAGAGAGGGTGCTATAGGCTGCCATAGTCGAGAGCTGAAGAGAGCCAACTTGAGCCACATACTATCATGGGCTCTATATACATGTAGTACCAATAGGTCAGAGAGCACTATCCTACTCTATTGTAGTTGGGAGATCTGATGTAGTACCAGACATGGCACCACCTCCTCCACCACCAGGTCCACATGATGGTCGTAGTGATTCCTAGGTTTAGGGCTTAGGTTTTTAGATGTTTGACACATATCATGAGATTTTGATCCAAATTTTGGGATCTCATTTTGTATATTGTACTATGACATTCATATATGAGATTACTAGATTTGTGGTGTATCTTTTCTATTGTCTCTCTTGTGATGGATGTATCAGTTTATATTGTCTTGTCATATTGCTCAAAATGAATGTTTATATGGTCATGGATATTCTATCTCATAGATGTATGTTTAATTATCATGTGTATGATGTAGACTCATGTTTTTGGAAATGATCTCTTTTTAATATAGATATGATGATAAGATTAACCCCTTGTGATGATAGGAATAGGATGTGATGTGAAAGACAAGGAGTGAAAGACATGATTGAGAAAGATTGAAAGGTGAGCACAGTTGACCAATAGGTCCTTGAAAGATGAAAGGAGAGCTCTCTCCATATGCAAGATGCAAAACTAAACTATCATGAACCTAAGAATGCAAGCTACTATGAAAAGTGGTTGACTTGCAAGGTCACAATGCCAATAGACATCTAATAATCATCATCGAGCTTTATTGGTAGCATCATAAGATCATAAAATATACACTAGTATGACTATGGGTATATGAATATGATCTATCTTAGATAGGAATGTGGGAATCCCACCTAGGCACCAAAGAAATGTAGGTCAAGATGACTAGTGCAGTGAGATTACCTAAGTTTTCTATAGCAAGATTATGCTTGCATCAAGACACAAGAAGGTCAAGATGGCTATAAGCATGCACTCAGAAATAGTCAAGGATAATACTTTGTAGATCCTAGGTGTCAAGTGGATCAATCATAAATGCTAATGATAATTAGGACCAACAAAATATACCGACAAGTAGAAAAAGCAATAAAACATGTCCTCATGCCCTCAGTCTTCTAGCTATGCATCATTGAAAACAATCATAGGGAGAGAACAATCATCAAAGGAATGATCATAGACAACACAAAAAAAAACAAAGTAAAACAAGTCTCAGTGAGTCAAGTGTTTAAGTGCATGTGTGTAGGTCATAGAATCAATCTTTGAGTATCTCATTGGCTAGTGGAAATATCATGTCATTCTAGACTGTAGGGTAGGATAACCGATAAGTGTTGAGAAACACTTGACACTAGGGTAGTGTTGAAAAACATTGTTTGGGTGGTGTTGAAAAACACCATTTGCAAGATGTCCTAAAGACCAACGCATCCTAGAGACCAAAGATAACATAGTGATGCCCCCTAGACAAAGACAAATACCAATTCCAAACCAAGGCAAAAAGGTCAAGGCATGATGGAGAAAGGCTAAGTGTCAAGAGTGCATGCTAAGAAACAAGGGTTCAAAGGCCTCCAGTAGCACCTGCTTCCAGGTTTTCACCACTCGGAGATTTTTTTAATAATTTTTATAATTTTTTTTGTATTTTTGCTACCAAGGTGCCTATTTCCAAGTTTTCACCAAGGCACTTTTTCTATTTTTTTGAATTTTTTGCATTTTTTTATTTTTTGTATTTTTTCAAGACTTTATATGCTTTTTAGGATATTTTCAGCATCATATATAATTTTTTTTGGAATTTTTTCAGGATCAATAAGATATCTACAAAGGATGCCCCCAGACATAATAGGCATCATGGATAGAACTTCTTGAGATGCAAAACATTGATAGGATCAGGGAGTTGTTCCCCCTCTAGATCAGATAGTAACTAAGCACCTGTACCAAAAGTTGTAGTAATGATGTATGGTCCAAGCCAATTAGGTTTGAACATCCCTTTTTGTTCTCTATTTTGTTGGTTCTTAGGGTTTTCTCACAAAACAAGATCCCCCACTTGAAATTCCCTAGGGCCAACCTTCTTATTGAATGCTTTGGACATACGCTTTTGGTAAACTCTCATGTGATCAAAAGATGCTTTTCACTTTTCATCTTGAAGTTCTAGTTCCTACAACCTCATGGCGCAATAGTCTTCATCTATCACTAAACCTTTGAGAGAGACTCTAAGTGAAGGAATCTCTACCTCTAAAGGTAACACTGCTTCAACACCATAAGTGAGGGCGAAAGGTGTAGCCCCTATTGGAGTATGAATACTCATTCTATAGGCCCACAAGGCTAGATTTATCTATAGGTGCCAATCTCTACCATTGTTGTGAACTGTTCTATGGAGAATCTTGAAAATGGTCTTATTTGACACCTCTTCTTGTCCATTTCCTTGCGGGAAGTAAATGGAGGACCAATGTTGTTTTATCTTAAATTTCTTATAGAGATGTTTAAGGTCCTTATTTTTAAACTGACCCCATTGTCAGTGATTATCTCAAAAGGAACTCCATACCAATAGATGATATGATTCAGAATAAACAAAGAAACTATCTTACCTAAGGCAACAGAAAGTGGGACAGCTTCTACCCATTTGGTAAAGTAATTAGTAGCAGTAATAATGAATTTGTGTCCACCTGATGAGTTGGGATGAATCTACCCAACAAGGTCAAAGGCCCAACACTGAAATGGCCAATGAGAAATAGAAGGAATAAGCTCCCTACCTAGAGCATGTATCAGGTTTCCATGTTTTTGAAATTTTTCACAGGATTTATAAAAAGCTATTGCATCCATCTTCATGGTAGGCCAATAGTACCCTACCCTAAGAAACCTTCAGGCCATGGCAAGACCATTAGAATGTCCTCCAAAAATGCCCTTGTCAATGTCAAGTAACACTTGATTGCACTCATCCTTTTCTAAACACCTAAGAAGTGTCCCATCTAAACCCCTCCTATATAGATCACCAGAGATAAGGGTGTGGCGAGAGGCATTACGAACAAGGTTTCTTCTTTCAAAACAATTGAAGGTTTTGGGAATAGTACCATCACAGAGATATGAATAAATGGCACCATAGTGAGATGATTCATGGCTAACCAAGGTACAAATGACATGGCTTTCTGAGGAGTCAAAAATAGGGTAACGTAGCTCTTCCACCAAGAATTCAAATCTAAACTCATGTTGTTCTAACTGAAGAAGTGAAGCTAATGTAGCCATAGCATCAACTACTTTATTTTTTCTCTAGGGATTTGTTGAAATGTAACAAAGGTAAAGTATCGGTGCAATGAATCAACCATCTTCTTATAGGGTATTAGTTTGTCATCCATGAGGAGAGACAAACAACACTCTAGTGCCTAAACCATTTTGCATGAAAGAACCATCAAAGAACATCTTCCAGGTTCTCATAGTCATATACATGATGTGCTTGTTTGGAAATTCAACTTGAATGGGTCCTTTGTCTTAAATTGGAAAATCAGCCAATTGGTCTGCAATGGCTTGTCCTTTTATAGCCTTACGTTCAACATACTCTATGTCAAATTCTAAAAGAATGACCATCCATTTAGCAAGTCTTCTCATGAGAGTAGCCTTACCAAGCAAGTATTTTAGAGGATCAATTTTTTTAATGAGGTGTATTGTATGTGCAAGCATGTAATGTTGCAACTTTTGGGAAGAAAACACCACCGCTAGGCAAGATTTTTCAATACTAGTGTAGTTAACCTCGTATGAAACAAGTGTTCAGCTGATGTCATATATGGCTCTTTCTTTTCTAGTATCATCAAGTTGACCCAATAATGCCCCTAGGGAAGATTTTGTTGCTGAGACATATAATATAAGTGGTTTTCCTATGATAGGAGGCATTAAGATTGGAGGATTAGCCAAGTACTATTTGATTTGATCCATGCTTCTCTGACATTCTTCATTCCAGACACATTTAACCCCTTTATGCAAAGTCTTATTAAAGGGTTGACCTCTATCAGCCAGTTGTGAAATAAACCTCTGTATAGACTGAAGGCATCCTTGAAGACTCCTCATTTGACTAATGTTTTTAAGAGGTGGCATATCCATTATTGCTTGAACTTTTTCTAGGTCCACCTCTATTCCTTTAATTGAAATGATAAATCCTAAGAGTTTGCTAGAGGTGACTCCAAATGCACACTTTTTTGGATTTAACCTGAGTTGAAACTGTTCCATATGATCTAGAATTACTTCCAAATTGCCAAGGTGTGTATCCCTTTTCTTGGATTTTTCCAAGGTGTCATCCACATAGTTTTCCATATTCTTATGCATCATGCCATGGAAAATAGTAGTCATAGCTCATTGATATGTAGCTCTGATATTTTTTAATCCAAATGGCATGACATTCCAACAATAGGTTCCCCATGCACAAGTGAATCTAGTTTTCCCTTGGTCTTCAGGAGCTATTTTGATCTAATTGTACCCAGAAAATCCATCCATCAAAGAATAGATCTCATAGCCTATGGTCATGTCCACTATCATGTCTATATTTGGAATTGGAAAATCATCCTTTGGGCATGCTTTATTAAGATCTCTAAAGTCTGCGCAAACACAAATGGACTTGTCATGTTTTGAAACTGGTACAATATTGGATATCCATTTGGCATAATCAATAGCTCTTATAAATCCTACACTGAGGAGCTTTTCTAATTCAGCTTTAACAAGGAGAGCTATGTGAGGATGCATTTTCCTCAATTTCTATTTTACCGGTTTGATTCCTGGAGCTATGGAAAAATGATGCATAATGAGACTAGTGTCCAACCCTAGCATGTCTGAGTAAGTCCAAGCAAAATTAATTTTCTTTCTTTGTAGGAACTTGGTATATGCCTCCTTTTCTTGTGTTGACAATGATTGAGCCAAATGAATTATTTGTGGATCCTCTGGGGTATTTAGATTAACTGGCTGTGTAGGCTCAACAAGCACTAAAGACCTGTCCTAAAAATAGCTTGGAAGATTATCAAGTACCTCATCCTTAGGTACCTCAGGGAGGTTTTCACCTTCATATATGTCTTTTATTTTTACTTTTTTCAGTTCTGACACCACCACATAGTGGTTTTCACCATTAGAACTCCTATTTTTTATTTCTTTCCTTTTCATTTTTTGACTAAGGTACTTGATATATAGCTTTATCATACTTGTAGTTGGTTTGTTGGTGGAAGAGACTACAGGTTCAAGGGCATTCATATAGCATGCTATTTCATAGTCATTTTGAAAGGTTAGGAGTTGAGGCTCTTGATAGCACTGAGACCAATCAATTAAGTGAGGATTGGAAAGGAGTAGGTCAATGGTTGGTTCAATATTGTGTATGTGAATGGCATCATCTCTAGTGATTATAGAGTTAGGATCTGTCAAGTATTCCCCTAAGGTACCCATATTAGGACTTATCCTACTAAGAGAAGCATCATCCACTAAAGTGACTCATGGATTCCAATCATCTAATCCCACACTAGACTAATTAGCTACCTCAGATTGGGAACTATATGTATGGACAAAAACAATGTCCATGTCAACTATAGAACAATTAGAAAGAGTCTCCCACTCATACTCATGTGAGTCTGTATCTAAATCCCTACTAGGATGCTTACACCAACCATATTTTTTAGGCCTTGAGGTAGAAGTGTTGATGTCACCAAGAGTAACTCCCTCTTGAATTCCATTTGTGTACTGCGTTTCTTAAATGGAATCCTCAACATGATTTTCAATAGTGGATTGTTCTTGTTCTAGTTCTAAAACTATGGAATTATCAACTGTACTATCTAAATCTCTCCAAAGGAGATTGGTGGAAGGGACCCAATCTTCACACCTATCTTGTTGATTTTGCAAATTGGGTATGTATTCATCATCACTATCCATTGCAGCTAGGATAGGGGAAACTTTCTTGTTCTAACTTTCAAAACCTAGGCCAACTGTTGTCTTAGATCTGCACCCAAAAAGAGCATGATTGAGTGGTTTAGCCTTAGCATCTAGTCTATGACTAAGAGGACCATGACCTAGGTAACCCATATTTTTGACCAAAGTATATCCTCTCCCATAAGTCTTAGTAGATGGAGAAAAATTCTCATTGTGCCTGTATTTTTCTTCTTTGTAAATCTAGTTTCTAACAGCTACTTCATCTTTTTCATTTTGAATGGGTATTGAAGACTCTACAAATGTATGAAATAGAGTCATTGCTAAGGATGAGGGACACATCTCTTGTGAAGGTTTACCATAGGATCTAGGTGAGACTGGAAGCTTTTTGGAGGAGTCAATGTGATAACCACCCATACCAAGGTCTATGGCCTTGAACTTATTCTGACATTGTGCCAAAGTTGCATCAAAATTTTCTACTTCCTGATTAAGAGGAACATGGGTCCCTACTGAAATTGCATTAATAGATAATGTGCTATCCCTGAGTATACAAACCTCTACTCCATTATAAGGGAGCTTGACACATTGGTGGTAGGTGGATGGCACCACTTGCATGTCATGGATCCATGCTCTACCAAGAAGAATATTATAGGCTAAAGGACCAGCATCAACAATCTGGAACAAGATGTCCTTTTCAATGGGGCCAATCCTGATAGGAAGGATGGCCAAACCTTTGGAGCTTCTCTCTGCCTCATCATAGGCTTTGATGGTTATTTTCTTCCGAGTATCAATAACTTGTTTTGAGTAACCCAATATTTTCAACAAACTCAAGGAACAAATATTGAGCCTAGCACCTCCATCAATCAACACATGCCTAACACGAGTCTTGTGAATCATGACTTCAATGTGGAGGGCAAGATTATGTGGATGGGTCAAGGCTTTGTCATCTTCTTCTGAGAATGTGAGGTAATGTGGGCTGGCAAGGTGATTTACCATATTTTGGAATTGATCAATGTCTATGTTGTTAGGGACATTGGTTGTACATAAATCATCTTCAAGGACACACTTACATCTTGGAGACAACTCTAGGAGCTCAAAAATTGAGATTTGAGTTGGTGTTCTTTGTAACTAATCAACAAGATTGTAGCTCATTTTTGGATTAACCACTGAATTGGTGGTGACATTCTTGGATGTCATTGTTATAGAATAAGTTTGCACTTCTGTCTCAAGCTCTCTTAGTCTTGATAACCTAGTATAACATTGGATTCATCCCCAGGTGTGCGACCTATGCTAACTACAATGAAACCTCCAGGTTCTAGGCTAGTTCCTCTTGGATAATCACCTTAATTTTCTCTCAATAGGAAAGTAAATTTTTTAGGGAAAGGGATAGAAGGAGTGCTTGTAAGGGAAATGACTTCAAAGAAAACTACCTACTAGGTGATGCACTAAAATTAGGGTTTGGATCTTAGTATGTAGGAATGAGACCAATGGATAAATCAGGTCTAATAAGTCACAACTCACTAGATAGGCTTGCGTAAATATTTCATAGGAGGACCTGAACAAAAGATTCAACCTATGACCTGCAAACAAACATCCTCTTCAGCAAATAGGTGTAAGAATGAGACAAGACTGCTAGGGGTTGTAGTATACCTACAAAACATCTCAATCAGATCAAACATAGTAACACACAAAATCACAGAAAATGAGAGAGACTAGGAACCCCAATTTCCATTAACAACATTCATAAAATTCAATCCAATAAGAGATAATCAAGACAGTGAAGATAGAGATAGAACAAATATCACAAGTACCTCAAGAATGCCTTAATCATCAATGGGAGAATACAAAGAGTAGAAGAGCGGAGGGTAGAACAAATACCACAGATGGCTTTCTGAGAAAATATGACTTCCTTCAAAAGTGGGCTTCTCTCCTTTACAAAATGAACCTCTCCGAGCACTAAGGCTCTACAAAAAAAACAATAAAAACATCCTCCATTGCCCACAGGCAAGAGTCAAAACTAACCTAACTAGGGCTACAGATTTTACAAAAGTATCAAACCCTAAAGGTACACTGCTGACCCATCATGAAAATCACTAAGAACCTATCATCAATTTGGATATTTCTCTTTGTGTGTTGATCCTAGACTGAGTCCACCTATAGACACAACAACTTCGATCCATCTACCCACCTACAACTCCACTAAGCCATAAAGGCTTCAAAAATCTGATCTTATTTCCCTGGAAGAGGTACCGCTTGCAAAGGTGGCACCAACTCTTTTCATTACTTCCTAGCGTGGGAACACAACACAGTACCCTGCAACACTGGCCAATGGTCACCTCCATCATCCTCTCAACCACAACCATCTTGAGAAATCAATTCTTGAGCTAACCGACATCATGCGTGGCTGAAAGAATGCAAAACCCTAATAGGAAACCAGTGCAAAAACTCAAATTTTAATGTTAATGGCTAGCCTAGTCATTTTAAAACATGACCATCACTGAGAAACCTTCCCGATAGATGAATGGCCATTATATGCTAAAAAAATGACTCAAAATCCCCTCTGACAAGTCAAGACCACTGTAGAAGTCAACAGCCAATGAAACGTGAGAAAATTAGCAAGAGGACCCACCTTGACTTTTCTCCTCTTTAAGTCATGAAGAATTCTTTTAAACCCTAGGCCTAGACGCACCACTTGGCAATATTTTATTCACTCTGGCTACTTTGCATATGTACACCTCGACAGTTCTCTGACAACGGACCCACAATCACCTGATTCCAATCTAACGATGGGCACATGATCTTATAGCCCCAAAATATTCCTTACACTTTTACGCCAGCTACTAGATCCTTACCTTTCTAAGACCCCACTAACACATCAGTCCACCTGTGAATCTTTATTAGCATGCATCAACCAATCACGTTCAAACACCTGACCACACATGGCAATATGGTCCCATGAATTTTCCTTTCACTTTGACCAATAAGAAGTTAGAAAATCACCTTGACCTAGCACTAGAGCCACTGAGAAATCTTGAACACATGGAAAAATTGATGGCTGGTGCATAATCTCATGTGTCAAAAAACCCCTTCATGAAGATATGCTAGGCATTGATCTTCATCCCTCTGACATCCTTGCAGACATTCTGACACGGTCCCACTATGACATCCAAGTCATTGCTATGTGGACTAATCAGATTCAAGCAAGTTAGCACATGAGGACCCACCTGATAGAGCTCAGAGATAAAGTAAGATCAACGGTCAGTGCATAATCTCATGTGTCAGAGAAACCTTATGAGATTATACGCCAGCTATTGGATCCTTGAGATGTCAGAATCTCTGACTGCTTGGAAGAACCTGGCCCCACTAACATGCTACCAAATCACTACCACGTGGACCAATAAAAAGCCATTGTTTGTATACACATTGTAGTGGACCTACTTGTTTGAAGGGTTATGTTACCAAGGAGAATCAACAATTGTCTGAAGATCTCAAACTTTGACAATGGCCTATGCAAAGATGAGATGACTGTTAGATCTTTAGAATCAGGACCCCACTCTGACACAAAACCTAGATACCACATCTACGGCCAGTCTTAAAGCCTGATACATTTGAAGATTCCTTGCAAAATATAGATCACCATTGGATTAAAAACTTGATCCCACCTACATAGCTAACCATGCTTGGATTACGCGAACCAACGAACAAGGAAATTCTTATTCACTAGAGGAAAGTCTTGACCATGGTTAGAACAAGTGAATACACAGATGAGGGGTTCGTTGAATCATGAATGAACCTAGGGTTGGATCACATGAACACGCAAATAAAGACCATTCGCTAGTTCACCAAATGACTTTAGCTGAGACCACCATAAATTTACAGGATTACGTGAAAAAAGGAAAATCAAATATGCACATGCTAAAAGAAATCACTTAAGCCATCGATAAAGTAACTACAAATTAGAACAAGGGCTTAGGGTTTTGATCGTTAAAACACCACAACGGCTACCTTTTTGAATATTTTGACCTGCAGACCAGGGAATTGAAATAATTACAGAGGCTAGGAAACAAAACATGAGGCCATGAAACCTTCAGAGATGCTTGGCAGAAGTAAAACAGAGACTTAGAATAGATTTTAGCCAAATTTGCATGGATATGAAAATTAGGGTAACATTTTGGTGACTTCTGCTAGATGTCAACCTACTAAACATGGAAAACTAGTGGCCTTAAAGCAATCCATTGGGCATGGGGTCATCAAAATTTTCAAAATTCTCATAGGGAGATAGAACTAGAACTGTGCTCAAAGCACTTCTTGAAAAGCAGGAAATTAAACTAGAAAGCAAGAAAGCAAGCAGGGGAACTTATATACAAAAGGTTACAGAGAGGGGTTAACCTCAAAACAGGGTTTCAAGTGGAATCCATTGATTGAAATTGGTAGGGCATCACCTTCAGTAGTTGATAGCTAAAAAGCGTTGGATCCTCTGCACTCTATTATAACAAATGGTCCACCCAAAAAAGTATCAAACTTTGTGTGCCTCCCAGGTCTAGCTCTGAATTCATCCCATTTAAGGACTATATCACCAACCCTGAAGTTCCTACCCCTAGCTCTTTTATCAGAACTCTTTTTTGTTTGGTCCTGGTGGAATTCCATATCTTGCATTGCCTTACCCCTAATTTCTTCTAATTCCATCAATTGAGCATATCTGATCTATAAGGGATCCCTTTCATCAAATAGGGCATATTGAGTAGCTAAGTCTAGAGTTGGTAATTCTATTGAAATTGACAACTTAGCCTCCTTTCCATACACTAACATGTAAGGAGAATTACCAATGATTTTCTTTGGGGTAATCCTATTTAACCATAGGGTAGATCTCAATTTAGTATGCCAGTTCCTCTGATTCTCTTGAAGGGTCTTCTTGATTATCCTAATCAAGTTCTTATTGGTGGATTCTACCAAGCCATTGCCTTGGGGGTATTAATTTGAACTAGTATTCAGATAGATGCCATTCTTGACTACCCACTCTGACACTTTGAGGCCTGTGAATGCTACGGTATTATCTAAAATGATGGAATCAGGAGTGCCAAACCTATGGATTATATCATCATAAAAGCTTAGGAAAACACTCATTTCTTCTTTCAACACAATTTCTTCTATCCATCTAGTGAAGTATTCAGTTGTAGTAATTATCCATTTATGTCCTATACTAGATGGAGGATTGATCATTCCTATGAAATCTATGCCCCACTTCATGAAGGGCTGCTTTGTTCTGACTGGCTATAGGGGCAAGGCTACAAGCCTTTCTTTTCTTGCAAACATGGCACACTTGATGTATTTCCTCACATAATCATGACTATCCTTAAAGATAGATGGCCAATAGTATCCAGCCCTCATGATTTTAAAAGCAGTAGTCCTAGGAGAAAAGTGACCTCTAGAAGGTCTATCATGAAACTCAAATAGGACATCTGCTACCTTTTCTGAATCTATGCATCTTAAAAGGACACCATTGTGATCCTTTCTGAAAATAACATCATCAATCAACACAAAAGGAATATATTGTAGCCTATAATACCTTCTTTTTGCCGAATCTAGGGCTCAGGACATTGTCCTATCTTCAAATAATTGATCATATTAGGCAACTAGCTTGTTGCCTTGGCTTGTTCTTCTATAGAGTACACCACCAGAGATGCATCCATTTTCTCTGATTTCTTTGAACTTTCATCCTCTGCCAAATGCTCACAAAGACCTCTTCCTCTAACCAGCTTGGCAGTCTAAATATCTATGTCATATTCCATCACTTTGGTGATCCAACCAGCTCTTTTCTCATTTAGGCCCTTGGAAAGAAAAAACTCTTTGACACTTGGATGAGTAAATTTTAATTGTACCTTGCTATGGTTCAATAAACATCTAAACTTTTTGAGGCTCTTTACCACAACAAGCACATGTTTCTCTACAAAAGAGTACCTCTATTCATATTCTTCCAAACCTTTGCTAAAGAAAGCAATAGGCTACTCCAATCCTTTTGAATTTTCTTGAATCAACATTGCAGATATAGCATCATGACCTCCATAAGCATAAAGGATGAAATCCTTACTGAAATTTGGGTTGAAGAGGGCAGGAGCTCCTATTAGGGCCTCTTTAATGGCTTGAAAATTGGCCTTCCCTTCTTTGGTCCAAGTAAAAGATGAACTCTTTTTTAACATGGTTGTCAAAGGCTTTAGTAAATCTGCAATGTTAGGCAAGAACCTGCTAACAAAGTTAATCCTTCCTATGAAAGATTGGAGACTTTTCTTATGATGTGGTAGGGGTAGCTCTAGGATATCTACAATTCTCTCAGGATCCACTGTAATTCCTTCTTTGGATACTACATATCCTAGCCATTTTCCTTCATGAACTACAAACACACATTTCTTGGGATTAAGAGATATCCAAAATTCTCTACACCTTTCAAAAATCTTCCTCATATGTTTGATGTGGTCTACTACATGCTTTGAATAGATAGTTATGTCATCTAAGTAGACCAACAAAAACTTATACATTAGACTCTTAAAGGCCATATCCATTGCCTTTTGAAATGTAGCACCTTCATTTGACAAACCAAAGGGCATCTTTTGATAAGCCATGGTTCCCCACTTGGTTGTAAATGTAGTCTTGTATTGATCCTCTTCATTTACTAAGATCTAATTGTATCCTGAATAGCCATCCAATAATGAAAATCTCTCAGATCCAGAGACACATTAAAAAATTTGTTCCATAGAGGGTAGTGGATGGTGGTCCTTTAATGAGGCCCTGTTAAGATCCCTAAAGTCAACACATAACCTCAGCTCCCCATTCTTCTTCCTGATAGGAACAAGGTTGGAAACCCAACTAGTATGCTTAATGGGGTAGATGATACCACTCTCTATCAATTTGAGCACTTCTTTATGCATTAGTGGCTCAAGCTTAGGATTAACAGGCCTTTGCTTTTGCCATATTGGTTTGGCATTTGGTTCTAACTCAATAGTGTGTTGAGCAAGGGTAGGATCAAAACCCTTGAGGTCTTCATATTTCCATGCAAAAACATCACTGAATTCTTTGAATAATTGAGCATAAGCTTGTTTCTCCAATTCAGTGTTCACTTTTCCAAATTGTAGGCTCTTACCTAGTTCCAACTCTAATTCAACACAATGTTCTTGTTGAACTACCAAGCCAGCTTTATTTTTCTTGACTTGATCATCCTTGTTGAAGATAGTCTCTAAGGTAACTACACCTCTAGGCATCTTATTATACTTGAGTTGTATCACTTGATCACCATAGCTTTGTGATAGCCTATCTTGATTGTGTTTTGAAAAAACATCTTCTTCAAACAAGAATTGCAGAATTTGTTCATCATTGTCAAACACTTGCCAATTGACATCATTATCAGGAATAGAGGGTCTGACAATCACTTTGATATGCCATTGATCTATTTCTCTTGAAATGATATTTGGAATATCATATTGGGATCCAACAATAGCTAATCTATCTGCATTTTGATTTAACTTTCTATGGATAGCAACAATATTGAAAGCATGGAAATCTTCAATTGCATCCCAAACTCTATGTTTGTATGCTTTCATGGTGTCATTTTTGGTTGCACTTATCCCTCTTACTTGGCTGACAACTAACTCACTGTCACCATAAATGTTTAAGTCCTTAAGCCCTCTTTTTCTAGCCCATTCTAGTCCATTAACTAGGCTTTCATACTCTGCAGTATTGCTAGTGCAGGAGAAACTAAATCTAAAGGTAGTATAATAATTTTCTCCTTTTGGGGACACTAGCATAGCACCACCACCAACACCATGTCTGCTTCTAGCTCCATCAAAGTATAGTTCCCAAACCTAACCATTCTGATCTTCTAAGTCAGCATCCTTGAAAAGGTTGGGTTTTATAGCATTACTTTCCTGTACCAAATAGTTTCCCAAACCAAAATCCCAAACAAAACTTTCTTGGGCCTCTGAATTTCTTTCATCTAGAAAAATATCAGGGATATTTTCTATCTTGGTGCTTGTTTCACTAATGATTTGGAAATCACTGCTATCAAATATGGGGTAGTTTACATTGATGGCATTGGACACATATGGCTCTATATGGTGTGCTGATAATGGTTCTGATTTAATGGTGACCTTGGTCCCATACCTTGTATGAAATAACATGTGAGACTAGTCAGAAGATAGATAGCCTCCTATCTTAGCTGTAAACTCCCTTGAAAGACATATATCAAATAATGCAGGGAGATCTATAATATATATATATCAAGGAGGATGGAGAAATTAGGACTAGCATGAAGGATTAGACTAGTATCCTTAGCCACACCTATAGTATTGACTGAGGATCCATCAAGTTAGGTAACCTTCTTTTGGAAGGGCTCAGATGTTAGTCCTAACTAGTCAGCTACTTTCTTGGGCATTACAGTGCTAGTAGCTCCACTATCTACCATACAATTATGCACTAAAGATTTTCCAATGATTAAAGATACATAAAAGGGAGGTGGCTTTGAGTTCCTACCTTGTGTGGCATTAGCCTTGGATTTTCTACTTGGAGCCTCCTTTTCTTGATCAGTGTTGACCAACACTGGCTTTGCAGCTTCTTTTGCAGGTTGAGGAGTTGTTACCTCTGACATGGGATTCTTCAAAATTTCGGGTTGTCCTGGAAGAGCCAAAGAGTCCCACATGGACATGGTGACATTCACCTTCTTCATGTTGTCTACAATATTGAATGGTGTCATAGTGTGTACTCTTTGTTGTATCTTTGGCATGATGGGCTCTACCTCTTTGGAATGCTGGCATTCTTTGCTTGTAATGACAGGAGCCTCCTTAGGTTTGATGGGAGTAGCTTGCTATAGTGGCTTTTTGTTGTATCTTTGGCATGATGGGCTCTACCTCTTTGGAATGCTGGCATTCTTTTCTTGTAATGACAGGAGCCTCCTTAGGTTTGATGGGAGTAGCTTGCTATAGTGGCTTTGCAGATGTAATAGCTTTGGAGTTGGAATCCACTCTCTCCATGTCTTGAGCTCTTCTTTTTGCTCTTGTAAAGGCAACAAAAGAAGCTTCATCATTGACTCCATTGAAGTCTGGTTTCTCCCAATTAAAGAGAGTAGTGTCATGCTCTTATGATTCTTGTTGAGGAACTGACCCACTAGATGAAACCTCTAATTGAGCTTGTGAGGAATTTTGAACCATTAGAGCTTGGTTCATCCATCCATTTGAACATGTAGCCTGATTGTGAGGCTGACTGGAAGGAAAACACCATTCATTTTCCATGGCCATATTGTTTTGACTAGGTACCATCTCCCTCACTAGATTTGCAGTATTTAGAGGTGCAGGGTTATATGGTAGGAAAGGCCTTTGACTAAAATTTTGCCTTTGTCCTTGGTAGCCTCCTTGGTATGATGGCATATTTTGTTGATAAGGTTGTCCTTGATTTTGATATTGTTGATTAGGAGCTTGGCCTTGTGACTGAAATGGTGGTCTAATTCCTTAACCTTTCTTCTTCAAATTTGTGACCTCCTTAGTCAAGGTCTGCAACAAGTTAGTCATTTCTTGCTGACTGCTTTGTTGACTACTCTTTATTTCTTGTAACTCTTGAGAGAAACTAGCCCTCAGCTCTTGACCACTAGTACTAGCTTGGGGTGCCAATATGGTGGGAATAGGGGTAAATGGGGGTACTTGGGCAGGTGCAATGGGCTAAAGGCTAGGAAAGATGGGCATTGGAGGCCTTCTAGTAATCATGCCTGCTTGGATTAAACAATTTTCAACCCTGACAGCTATGTCAAAAGCTTGGGGTAGAGAAGTACCACCCATAGACTGGATCATGACATAAATTTGACCATTTAGGCTTTGTAAGTAGTAAAGGAAGGTGTGGTTTTCTGATGGTCTCACTGAGACTAGGATTCTATTCCATGTTTTAAGGAATCGACTATTATAATATGTCATTTGTTCTTGAGGGTCTCTCTTAATAGTTGTTAACTATTCAACTAGAGACAAATTATCTGATTTATCCTCAAAATGTTTACTTAATGCATCCCCTAACTCATCCCAAGAAGTAATAGAACCAATAGTTAGGGTTGTAAACCATTCTAGAGCCTTACCTTTTAAAGAGGCTACTAATAACTTTGTGGCCACATCTTCTTGAGCAATGTTGTGTATGTTGCATATGGTGGTCACATCTCTTATGTGCTCAAAAGTAGTTGTCTGCCCCTCACCTCTAAAATCAGGTATACTCTTAAGTGCTACCAAAGGCACATCATGATGTTGAGAAAAGGCCAATGGGCTGCCTTGGTTGAATGGTGCAAAAGAAAATTGTCTTGCCATTGTAGGAGCTGGAATCTGAAGATTGACAACTATATGAGCTATATTTATTGTTGGATTGGAATCTTCCTTTAGTTCTCTGGTTAGAGATCTGCCTCTTCTTCTAGAATGAAAGGGAAGATGTCTCCTTTCTAAAGTATCAGGAGGTGTAGATTTAACTCTCCTTGCAGGGGATGTCCTTTGAGTTGACCTGCCTTTGTGACTTCTTCTTGAGGGCAACTCTAAAAATTGGGTAGGCTTTGAGCTCCTAGCCTCAATCTTTCTCATAAAACTTTGAACAAATTATCCTTGATCTTCAAAATTAGTGGAGTCACCAAATATACTTGCTATAATAACTTCTAAAATCCTATACTATGCAATCTGCATATCAGAGATAGCATATCTTTGAATTTGAATAACTTCTAGTCCCACCGGGCATGCTAAAAATTGTTATGCACTAATTTTGCGCCTTTGTCTCAAGCTCTCTTGGTCTTGATAACCTAGTATAACATTGGATTCATCCCTAGGTGTGGGACCTATGCTAACAGGGATGAGACCTCTAGGTTCTAGGCTGGTTCCTCTTAGATAATCACCTAAATTTGCTCTCAACAGGAAAGAAAATTTTTTAGGGAAAGGGATAGAAGGAGTTCTTGTAAGGGAAATGACTTGAAAGAAAACTACCTACAAGGTGATGTATCAAAATTAGGGTTTAGATCTCAGTATGTAGGAATGAGACCAATGGAGAAATCAGGTCTAATAAGCCACAACTCACTAGATAGGCTTGCATAAATATTTCATAGGAGGACCTAAACAAAAGATTCAACCTATGACCTGCAAACAAACATCCTCTTCAGCAACTAGGTGTAAGAATGAGACAAGACTGCTAGGGTTTGTAGTATACCCATAAAACATCTCAATTAGATTAGACATAGTAACACACAAAATCACAGAAAATGAGAGGGACTAGGAACCCCAATTTCCATTAACAACATTCATAAAATTCAATCCAATAAGAGATAATCAAGACAATGAAGATAGAGATAGAACAAATATCACAAGTACCTCAAGAATGCCTTAATCATCAATGGGAGAATACAAAGAGTAGAAGACCAGAGGGTAGAACAAATACCACAGATGGCTTTTTGAGAAAAGATGACTTCCTTGCAAAAGTGGGCTTCTCTCCTTTACAAAATGAACCTCTCCAAGCACTAAGGCTCTACAAAAAAAAAAAAAAAAAACCTCCTCCATTTCCCACAAGCAAGAGTCAAAACTAACCTAACTAGGGCTATAGATTTTACAAAAGTATCAAACCCTAAAGGTACACTACTGACCCATCATGAAAATCACTGAGAACCGGTCATCAATTTAAATCTTCCTCTTTGCATGTTGATCCTAGATTGAGTCCACCTACAAACACAACAACTTTGATCCATCTACCCACCTGCAACTCCACTAAGCCATAAAGGCTTGAAAAATCTAATCTTATTTCCCTGGAAGAGGTACCGCTTGCAAAGGTGGCACCACCTCTTTTCTTTACTTCCTGGCACAGGAACACGGCACAATACCCTGCAACACTAGCCAATGGTCACCTCCATCATCCTCTCAACCACAACCATACTGAGAAATCAAGTCCTGAGCTAACGGACATCGTGCATGGCTGAAAGAACACAAAACCCTAACAGGAAACCAGCACAAAAATTCAAATTTGAATTTTAACAGCTAGCCTGGTCATTTTAAATTGTGACCATCGATGAGAAACCTTCCCTGTAGATGAATGACCATGATATGCTAAAAAAATGACTCAAAATCCCCTCTGACAAGTCAAGACCACCATGGAAGTCAACAGCCAATGAAACATGAGCAAATTTGCACGAGGACCCAGCTTGACTTTTCTCCTCTTTAAGACACGAAGAATTCTTTTAAACCCTGGGCCCAGACCCACCACTTGGCAATCTTTTATTCACTCCGGCCACTTTGTAGGTGTACACCTTGGTAGTTCTCTGACAATGGACCCACAATCACCTGATTCCAATCTAACAACGGGTGCATGATCTTATAGCCCCAAAATATTCCTTACACTTTTACACCAGCTGCTAGATCCTTACCTTTCTGAAACCCCACTGACTCATCAGTCCACCTATGAATCTTTATCATCATGCATCAACCAATCATGTTCAAACACTTGAGCACACCTGGCAATATGGTCCCACAGATTTTCCTTTCACTTTGACTAATAAGAAGTCGACAAATCACCCTAACTTGGCACTGGACACACTGACAAATCTTGAACACTAGGCAAAATCAATGGCTGGTGCATAATCTCATGTGTCAAAAAACCCCTTCACAAAGATACTCCAACCGTCGATCTTCATCCCTCTGACATCCCTGTAGACATTCTGACACAGTCCCACTACAACATCCAAGTCATTGCTATGTGGACCAATCAGATTCAACCAAGTTAGCACATGAGGACCCACTTGACAGAGCTTGGACATAAAGTAAGATCAACAGTTGGAGCATAATCTCATGTGTTAGAGAAACATTATGAGATTATACACCAGCTGTTGGATCCTTGAGATGTCAGAACCTCCAACCACTTGGAAGAACTTGGCCCCACTGACATGCTACCAAATCACTACCATGTGGACCAATAAAAAGCCACTATTTGTATACACATTGTAGTGGACCTGCTTGTTTGAAGGGTTATGTTACCAAGGAGAATCAACGGTTGTTTGAAGATCTCAAACTCTGACAATGGCCTATGCAAAGATGAGACAACCATTAGATCTTTAGAATCAGGACACCACTTTGACACAAAACCCAGATACCACATCTACGACCAATCTTAAAGCCTGATACATTTGATGATTCCTTACGAAAAATAGATCACCGTAAGATTAAAAACTTGATCCCGCCTGCAGAGCTAACCACACTTGGATTACGTGAACCAATGAACAAGGAAATTCTGATTAATGAGAGGAAAGTCTTAACCATGGTCAGAATAGGCAAATACATGGACAAAGGGTTCACTGAATCATGAATGAACCTAGGGTTGGATCATGTGAACACGTGAATAAAGATGATTCACTAGCTCACCAAATGAATTTAGCTAAGACCACCAAAAATTTAGAGGATTACGTGAACAAAGGAAAATCAAATACGCACATGCTAAAAGAAATCACTTAAGCCGGTGATAAAGTAACTACAAATTAGAACAAGGGCTTAGGTTTTTGAGGGTTAAAACACCACAATGGCTACCTTTTTGAATATTTTGACCTACAGACCAGGGACTTGAAATAATTGCAAAGGCTAGGAAATAAAACATGAGGCCATGAAACCTTCAGAGATGCTCGACAGAAGTAAAATAGAGACTTAGAATAGATTTTAGCCAAATTTGCATGGATATGAAAATTAGGGTAACAGTCACTTGCTTTGGTTTGCTAGATTGGTTAGAATTAGGACCTCTAATGACCATAGGACCTTGACCTTGGCTTCTAGTGACAACATTAAGAGCTTGAGATGACCTTTGAAAGTGAGGACCTCTAAGCACCACCACGGGTTCATTAATAAATATAAGAGAGTCCACATCATGAGTATGAGAATCTTTTCTTTGCATCATGTTGACATTTTCATCCACAGCTTCAAGCATATTGATAACATTCTCTATAGACATATAGGTGTAGTTGATTGCAGATTTTCCATCTTTGGGTTTAGAGGTTTCCCCCTTATCATATTTAGGCAAAGGTTCCTTAAATGCTTTATGATCTACATTGGTCTTCAATCCATCAATCTAAAGTTTACCATTTTCAATAAGATCTTGAATGAGATGTTTAAGTTTCCAGTAGTGCTCTATGTCATGTCCAATGCCATTACGAAATATGCAGTAAGCTTTTTCATTCCACCAATATGGCTTAATGTTAGGTATGTGAAATTTTGCTGGATCCTATGGTTGCACAAGGTTCTTATCGATGAGAATTTTAAAAACATCTTCATAAGAATCTCCAAGCTTAGAGAACTGTCTCTTCTCCTTTTTAGGTCTTTCTTGATATCTTTGTTTATTCTCTTGTTGGTTAGAGGATGTATTAAGCTTCATAGCTTGAATTGCACTAGAGAAATGAAGGACACCTTGATCCTTTGGTTGGTTAGAGTCAACAACTCCATCATTGACTACTTGATTATTTCTATTCTAGTGTGAGTTCTTCCTTTTGACCTTATGAGAGTTATTATTTTGACTATTGTTGTTATTATGTTGTTTAGTCAAAATACCTTGTTCTTTTAAGACATCCTTGATTCTACATGTGGTTTCGACCATGGTATTGAATGAATCAAAGACCATCTTCCAAACCTCATACCACATCTCAGGTACTAAATTGCTTACAATGATATCAATTCTCTCCTATTCAAGAATTGTCCTAAAATATTGAGAGCATAATTGTCTCCACCTTTGTAAAAATGTAACAAAGGATTCCCCTTGATTCTATTTCAAATTACATAAATCGAGCATGGTGACTGACCTTGATAAATTGTAGGAAAAATGTTGCACAAATCTGTGGACCAGTTCCTTAAAAGTTTTGATGGGAGGGGTTATGTTGGTAAACCACTCCATATCTCGACCTTTTAGACTCCTTGGGAATAATCTCATCAGATAGGAATCTTCATGGTGAAATTCAAAACTCATGGCATAAAAATGACGCACATGATCATGTGGGTCACCATTACCATCATATTTGTCATATTGGGGAAACTCTATTTTCCTAGGAATATCCATCATGCTCACACTCTTATCAAAAGGATTAGGACAAATAGAATCAAGGTTGAAGGAACTCTTGGGAGCCATCATCTTCTCCATCATCTTTTTTATTTTCTTAATCTCTTCCTCTTGTAAGGGACTTTGTTTCTTTATTTTCCTATCCACATCAAAGTTATAAGGGACCCTCACACCCTTGTTGATTATGTTCTATAGGAACTTATCTTTATTTTGCTCAACATATTTTTCCACATATTGTTGGAAAAGTGGTTCTTGTTGCATTCTCATAAAGTCTTGAGCTTCATAATTTGCACTAGTTCCTCCATGTTGAGAGCCATGATGAGCTCATTGAGAGGGTTGTCTTGAGTTTGTAGGAGGTGTCTGACTCCTATACTGAGCATGTTGTAAAGTCCTTCCTCTAGGACTAGGAGATCTTGATGGTGACCTTGAACATTTTCTGCCTCGTGGGCTGCCCAAGGGAGTAGATGTTGGTGAGTTGGTCCCACTTTTGGTACCCCTATTATTTAATTGTGCATTAAGTTGTTGGACTAGGAGCCTATCTTGCTCTTCTTGTGCAACCCTTCTCTCTATGTCTAGCAAGGCTCATTGTTCCTCCTCTAGGAGCCTAAATCTTTCTTCTTTTGCAACTTGTTCATTTAAGAAGGCTTGTTTTTCTCACTCAATACTCTTTAGCCTCTCACTTGTATATCTTGCGGTTGTTTTTAGTGGAGAGCTTGGTCTTGAATGGTTGAACAAGTTAGTTGCGTTCACATGAGCATCAAAAGATTGGTTGTTTTGGTCCTCATGTTGTGACCATGCATCTTGATGAGCTTATGGATAGTGTCATTTGGCTCGTTGATGCGCATCTAGATATCTTGAATTAATAGGAGGTGATTCAGGTTGATTATCATCATTGAATGACATGTTACTCCTATGTCTCTAAAAAATGTTGTCAAGAGTTTGATCTATTACTACTCTTTGTCTCCTAGTCAAAGTGTAGCTCATGTCCATATCTGATTGAGAGGATAGTAAAGAAGTACTCAACTAACTAAGGCTACTCTTAGGCTCAAACCACACTTTTGAGGCACTCCTAGGAGATTGATCGAAGACAGGTTCCTTCCTCTTTCACCTTTGATGAGTTTGAAATAAAGGTAATTATTCAAAAACTACTTGAGGTTATCTTCCTTGACCCACTTGGTATCTTGTTGTAACCGGCATGAAACAAAATATCCTTAGTGAGAAAATAACCTTATGAATCACTAATTGTCAAACAAGGATAGTGAAAATATTCAATTGTCCAAAAAGAGATATGGTGAGATAGAAAGCTGACAAAAATTATAAATCAACACTGCCACAGTGGTGCATAACAAAAGGATTCCAGTATCCTAGCACATATGGATCAGGAGGATGATTTAACCAAAATATTGAAATTGAATTTATATGGAAGTGGATTTGGACAAAAGAGTACCCAAACTCTCCAAGTGTGCAATCAAAGAATCTAAAGGTGAATCTTGTCAACAAAGATGATTCCTAACTTACCAAAGACAAGAAAATTTTTTGGTGAAGTTAAAGATTACTAACTCAAGATGTCTAGAGCCAAAAACTTAAGGTACAAACAAGCTTTCAGTTGCAGGGTATGAAACTCACTAAAATCTAGTCAACTAAGACAAGACTAAAAATTGCATGAATTAGGTAGAAAACAAAAAGATTCTGGGTGACAGTTCACGTTAAGCGGGGCTATAATTTCAGACCAGGTGATACTTCATGTTAAGAAAGGTGATACTTTCCAAGTAGCCTATGTGATACTTTCCAGGCAAGCAGGGTGATAGTCTGTCAAGGGTGAACTATCGCGCTATATTTCTCAGGACAAAGGGTGATATTATTCCAGGGTCGTATGACTCTTTGACCAATGAAGTGTAAAATCTTATTTTTAAGGACTGTTTGTTCAAAATTTTAGTTTGAGGATTGATTTTTTTAATCTCAATCATAGTGACAGCAGTAAATTGATAGGTTTGCAAATAGTAGGTGATCAAACATGTCATAAAACACTTGAAACAAGGGCAAAAACAACCTTTCCAAGACAAGCGGTTGTGATATCAAAGCAATAAAATCCTATGAATGCTACCGTGATGTTTTCTATTCAAGAACATTTACACGGGTATATCACAATGAGAACACTTCAAACACTTTTTAGCCTAAAAAGACAATGGCTCAATACTTAACAACTTGGCCCACACTTGATGTCCCATTGCCTCACACAAAGTGGTTACCCACAATAGATATTGGCTTTGTCATGGAAGTGCCAATGACACAACCAAAGGAACATAGATGGTGAGTAATCTTCGGGTGATCCAGGTTATTCCACTTGGATCAATCCTTGCACCAAGAAGCTAAGCAGAAAAATAGGGTGGCCTCTATTTATGGTTCTTAGTAAGGGCTTCTATTCATAGTACCCCGCTTGCTCCACAAAGGGACTCCTTACCTTGCAGCAAGTAATGGACCTTGTGGCCTCAAGAATACCTTAAGCATTCTTGCTCAATACTTTCCTCATGGTCACAATACCACAAGTACTCACATCAAGTGAAGAAAAGCACTACATCTACCAGGGTTTTGTGTCATTGATAGCCTTGAGTTTATAGTGGGTCAGAATAGCTGGCAAAAGGCTTGTCCCCACTTGGGTTATTCCTCTTGATTGCTCAAGAGTAGGCCTGCTAAAGGATTCTAAAGATCTAAACAAAGAATGGATCAACTTATGAGATTCAAGGTTTTTGTTTCACCACAAGGGTGAAGAGAATATTCCCCTATCCCAAAGCTTTCTCCCAAACACAACAAGAAAATATTCAATTACCCTCTTTCTTTCAAAATCCAAAGATGGGTCAAGATTTTATGGTTCGCCACAAGGGTGAAGATCATACTTCTCCTTCCACCCAAGAATCCCTACAACAAGATATTATGTTCCTATGAAATAAAACAACTAGTAATTGCCACACTTGAAAATGAAATAAACAACAAGCACTTGATTGGGTTTTTATGCTTTGGGTAGCCCTACAAAAACTGTTAGTAGCCCTTGTGCATTTGAATCTTTGAAATGCATTCTTTTAAGAAAATGATCAAGCAATGAGAGCACCTGCAAACAAAAACTTGTTATCCCCACAACATTAGCAAAACCAAAATTGAAATGAAATCTACAAATTAAACCTATCTAACCACAAAAAACTAAACCAACAAGCTAACTAGATCTAAATTCGGAAAAAAAGAACCAAGAAACAACTCACTTTTAGGTACAAGTGATAGTACAGTCACCAAAAATAACATGTGACACTTTACGATATACCGGGGTGATAATATATTTCTAAGCAATACTTCACTTTACTGCAGGTGTCAAAATTTCTCAAACAGGGCGACAGAGTTTCTCAAACGGGGTGATACTTTTAACTGGTAAAGTATCACGTGATTGCATATGAACTATCATGTGATACTGGAAATTATCATGTGATAATCTGAGATTGAAAAACTTGAGAGCCGAAAATGAAGCTAAAAATTGATGAAAATGCAGAAAATTAAGGACAAAACAACAATGCTCTGCCCCATGGTGGGCGCCAAAAATGTACACCTCAAATGGTGCACTTCTCTAAGTCATTATATCCAAGGGAATCCATGAATGAGAAACCTTAGAAAGTGACCTAGAGCTCTCTATGCATGGAGTTGCAAGATTATTTAAAATTTGCTCTCAGCTAGAGCTATTAAGCTAATGACCTTGCTAGTCAACCACACAATGAGAGATTCAAATGAAGGCAAGGGCAAGAATTCCAATATCCCTAAGAACCACTATGAAATGCAAATGAAAACTAGATTAAGATGAATATGAAAGCTAGAAATGAGAGGTGCAAGCTAAGTTATGGAAATGAAAGTACAAGCTATGCTATGAAAAGGAAAGTACAAGTATTGCCAAGCCTTCCTAGTTAAGCTAGATGAAGTAATATAAAGCATAAAGGAAATCTATATTATGAATGCCATGATAATGGAACTAGAATGAAAGAAATGAAACTAGAATGGCATGTAGATGCAAAAGGAAAATATGCTCCAAATCTTCAAAAGCTCCAAAGTGACCTAGAAAACTTGTAGCATAACATTAGCATAAAAAGATTGATATGCAAATGAGGAAGAGAGCTCTTCTTTTATAGGAAATGAGAAAGAATTGACCATTGAGATTAAGAGGCAAAAGATTTAATCAAGGGTGGAGCATGAAATAGGAGCAATCCATGTGCACAAATATCCTCCAATGAGAAAATAAGAGTTGACTTTTGTGTCCATATGAGATAAAAAGTGTTTTTTCCTTTTTTATAAAATAAGAATAATGCTTTATTTGTGCAACTTAGGATAAGAGGAAAAGTGGGGGCTTTTTATTTATTAAAAGGGGAGGAAATATTCCTTTTAAATAAATAAAGACTTTAGGATACAATGGTTAGCCCAAGGAAAATAATTGAAAATGATAAACGGATTTGATCAAGGAAATTGATATAATTGATAAAATGCTGATTTTTGAAAATATTGATTCAGGGATTTGATAAATTGTTGAATGGGGGCCCAAAGACTAGGCAACCATTTTAGGGTGCATACAATTCATACATATCAATCACACATTCATTATTTTTTGATGACATGCTGCTGTTTGGCACATCAAATATTGTAGAGGCAAAACATATCAAACATGTTTTAGACACATATATAGCTGTCTCAGGGAAAAAAATGAATGAGAATAAATAAAAAATTTATCTCTTCAATACAAATCATGTCATCTCTACAAGGATAGTCAATATTTTGGGTTTTTCACAAGACTTCCTTCCTTCTGTGTATCTGGGTATACCTTTCTTCATGGGTGCTAAGAAAGCAAGCTATTGGTCTCCTATCATTGAGCGAATTAAATCTAGAATTGTGGCGTGGAAAGCCATATGATTGTCTCTCTCAGGAAAAATATTGCTCATCAAAATAGTCTTGACTACAATTCCAAATTACTATCTTTCAATATTAAAATCCCCCTATTCAGTAGTTCAATCTATTCAAAAGTTGATTCACAACTTCTTATGGAGTGGAAACATAAATGGAGAAAAGAAAATATCTCTTGTCTCGCTTCAAGAAATGGCACAAGTGAAGAATTTGGGTGGAGCTGGAATCCATGATCTTGTGCAAAGGAACAAAGCATTTGGTGCAAAGTTAATTTGGCAAATGTACTCTAATCCACAAAATAAATGGTGCCAAATTATGCAAAATAAGTATTTGGCTAATGCTTGACCGTCTAGAATTTTTACTATTCAAGGCCCCCTAATAGGATCAACAGTATGGAATTTTATGATGACTTCCAAAAACATTGTCACTATCTATATTTCATGGGAAGTAAACTCAGGCTCCCAAGTCAAGTTTTGGAGAGACTCTTGGAATGGATCCCCTCCACTTTCTAATCTAGATCCGATGGATATCTTAGTAACACATTCTAAAAACTCATGGGGCAAATTTCTGATAGACTTTGTATCTGAAATTTATTTATTTTCCAAAAAAGTCATTTTGAAGGACCCGTCTGAATTGTTGATTTCTCCTATGGATCAAGATAGACTTTGTCAAATCCTTTCATCACTAGTAGTTTATATCTCAGGGAAGGAGGACAGAGTAATTTGGACCCCTGGTACAAATGGCTCGTACTCAATTAAAGAAGGATATAGGCTTATTCAGAAGATAGAGAATAATAAAACACCTTCTCGGGCTTTCTCCTTTTGCTGGAATCAATTCACATTACATAAGGCTGGTTGCTTTGCATGGATAGCTTGGTTAAATAGAGCACTCACAAGTGACAGGTTAGTGAAACTACATATTTTACAGCCATTCAATTGTCATCTTTGTGATCAGGAACTTGAAGATGGAGACCATCTTTTATTGAATTGTCCCTTTGCCTAGAAATGTTGGATGTTTGTCCTGGGTAAACTTCACTATTCCACACCTCTTCCAAATAAATTATGGGACCTTTTCCAATCTTGGCCTGAGTTGTACTCCAATTCCTTCTTCTCACACCTATGGATTTGCATCCCGGTGATCATTGTTTGGGCCATTTGGTGGGAGCGTAATAAAAGAATCTTCTGGTAGAGCCCTTCAACTATTGAAAATGTCCTGACCACCATTGAAAAGTCCATATCTGAAGTGGTGAACACTAACCATGCTATTCACAAGTGTAACCCAGTTTTGTTTGAATGGGACACAAACAGCCTTTGGCATTGGAAATAGCTAATCATTCCTAATAGTTGGAACCAAAAAGAAAAGTCCTCTTCTTTAACAAATAGAGATAAAGTGCATTGGATCCCTCCAGCAGCCAATTATGTTAAATTAAAATTTGATGGCTAATCCAAGGGTAATCCAGGCATTTCAAGAGCAGGAGCATGCATTCGGGATCACTATGGTAAGGTTTTGGCAATTAAAGTGGAACCCCTACCTCCAAGATCAAATAATTTAGCAAAAGCTTATGCCCTCTTCATTGGTCTAGTTCTGGAAAATCAAGAAGGCTTCCGGTTTATACAAGTGGAAGGTGAATCAATGGTTATCATTTCAGCATGTATTAAGAGAGTGTCACACAATTGGTGACTGGCATATATCTTAGCACAAATTTGGCAACTCCTTGACTCCTTTGAAGAAGTTCTCATCTCACACACCCTTTGAGAAGGGAATGCACTTGTAGATTTTCTAGCAAATATGGGATGTGACATTTGCACTATAAATGAACTTGACCTAATTAATGTCATTAATAACAATGGAGATCTTCAAAAAGTGATTACAATAAATATTGAAGCTTGCCATCATCAAGAGTGAAATGCGTAGGACAACATGACAGGTAAGATTAATCATTTCAGTGTAAGAGTAATAACTAAAATCCTGCAATTTGGCATTTGGCAGCTTGCATTTTTTGATCCCAAGATTGTGGTATCTATCTTCAAGTACACTTTACTCATATTCTGGTGATGGCCATGTGATTGTGGCAACTTAAACATACAGAAGACTACACATCATACATGTTGGGCATGGTAAAGAGCACGTTTCATTGTGTTTTTAATGCCAGTTTTTGTGTACGCCTCAATGGGGAGAAAATTGATATGATATCACATGTGTAAGAGGAATCAAAACCACTATTTAATTAACACTCCTATCTTTAGGATGTGCCAATTCATCTCCAGCATTTTCGCCCTCTGCCCTCATCTCTACATTATGGAATCTTCATTTGTGAAATGCCCAAGATGCATATCCTGCTATTTGTTTCACGAGGAGTTCCTTTCGAGAAATTTTAGAGTGCTCATTCTGCCAAATATTATGGAGTGGCCTCTCCCTACATGTGTTGATGACTCCATTTTAGATGCAGTCTTCATCATCTAGTCTTCACTGATTCGTAGTGCTATCAGGAGAGTTATTGGTGAGAATATTTTGGCACTCAAATTCACACAAATTCTCTTTCTATCACATTTGGTTTCAATATTCCTATCCAATTCCCTTGATGTATTGTAATCAATGGATCTTCTAATATGAATAGTGAATGGGGTAATCCACCCATAATTTATTGGAGAAGACAAACTCATGAAGGCCATCCAAAAGTATGATTTGTGGAATGGCGAAGCTTTTATGGGTGGTTTGTTCCCCTGATACCTATCGATGGCTTCCCATGAGCACATGTTGATATATATCTCTGCCAAAAAAGCCCTTGAATGACATGGTTATAGGATTTTCAAAAATACTCTACAATTGGTGTCACCGGTCCTCGGTCGCAAGCTTGAAGCTTCCTTCCGGAGATTAATGAATGCCCTATTAGATTTGCTAGATGTTCACAATTCATGATCTCTTTTACCAATGGAGCAGCAAAGTTCTCCCAATCCTCTGGTGACACCACATTGCACAACCCATGTACCAGATCTCAACTTCCCTGCATCAGTGTGTATCCAATCTGTGACTTCCTAGAATCGACCTGCAGATACATTACAACAAGTCACTCACCAGTGGCAATATGATAATGATGGTTGGGATTTTTTTCGTAGATCCAGTTCCTCTTGTTGGCTGGGAGATGGAAAATTTCAACTCAGGTGGGAACTATGACGACATTGAGGAATAGGGGTTTGTTTTGCAAATTTTGTCTGTAGTATGCCTCGGCCACATTGCAAAGATGGCATTTTTTGGAAATTTTCAAATATGTTGCATATTATGTGGGTATTGTAAATGGCCCTATTGTAGATTCAATTTTGATTGCTCCTTTATGTTGTACATGGTATATTAGCTCTTTAATTAATAGTTAGAGAATAGTTAGACAAAATATAGTGTTTTCTGGCTATTAATAGAGGAATTTAGATGGATTTTTTACAAACTCAAGATATGAATGTAATTATCTTTATACTGGGTATTAGGGTCTTTAAGGTTTTTATCTAAAATCTTATAAAGACTCCTGGTTATGTAAAAATATGCTCTATATTATTGCATGTATAGGGCTACGATCCTAGGGTTTCTTTCTGGTTCTTCCATAGGGGAGCCCTTTGAATCAGTTTATTATTAATATATATGGTGGCTAGTCCAATTTTGTCTTAAAAAAAATAAAATATAACAATAAATATATAGTGATAATAATATTAAAATTTAAATATAATAGAGAAGTGTTAAATATGTTTTATGATGAAGAAAATCAAAGATAATATAATAATAAAATATAATCGATTATATATTATATTGTAATAAAATTTGTTAATATAGTAATAAAATAATATCAAATATAATATTTTTTTCTATAATAATATAAAATTATTATTTATAATATAATAAATATAATGAGATAATCTAATAATAAAACAATACTAATTATAATATAAACTAATAATATTTGATATGCTTTTCCTATTAAAATTTTGATAATAATTTTTTTGATATAAAACCTAATTTTCTTTTCTATTAAATAAAAAATATGCTCATTACATCAAAATTCCAACAACAAAAAACTTGAAGGAGAATAGAATCTTTGAACTCTATACTATGAAATTAAGAGAGTGTTGATCTTAAACCATTAACTACCTGCTAATTTCATTAGTTTATATCAAAAAGAGAGATCCTATACACTACATATAAACTAATTTTTAAAAGTGAATCCTTGGATATCTTTAAACTAGGCTTCACATGGAAGAAGACCTGCTAAGCATCTAAATATGGTAATTTATCATACAAAAACCACAAACAAAACAACATCAATAACAACCTCTAGAGATGCTAGTTTAGCTTGTGCCTTCTTTTTTTGTTCTCCGTATTCTTCCATAAAATTTTCAAGACCAATATTGAACAAGTTTATTTATTTTGATCTTATGGTCGAAGTATATCTCTGTGAGACATCCCAAGTGTAGACTCTCACTATTCCATCCTTCACCAACCTTTCTAAATTATCTTTTACAATCCTCATGGTAATAGTGACCTTCTATTTGATATCAGATAAAATGAGTCTCCTCGGAGACTCGGTAAGGGTTCTATCTCAACCATTTAAAATCTCATTTTTTATAGAATTCCATAATAGCCAAAGAACTTCATAGGAAAGAATAGGTAAAAAGAGGATAGTATTTTTCTTGAGATTATGAACTTGCCCCAAAATGATATCAATAGTATAGGTAGAGAGATCAAACTCAATTCTAAAAAGGTTACAAATTTATTTTGCAAATAAATAGTTAAAGAAAATATGATTATCAATTTCGAGTACCTGACAAAGAGGACAAATGTTAAGATTGTTAGTCCCTATTCCAGTCATTGCAGTCTTTGTTTCGCTGTCCTGTCGTGCCTACAATCTCAGTCTTGACTTGCAATGAGACTCCTTAGTGCTTCATGATGTGTGTCCTACCCTGTGTTCTTCATGTTGTCACCTTGCTCCGGTCCAAAACACATGTGCTGAGTCATTAAATCGAGGAAATTATTCAAGTTTTGAGGTCTGCGTGAAATATTTTTAAAATTTTGCCACAGTGTCGAAAACTTGCAGTGTTTTTGAAAACTCGTGATGTTTTCACCTTCCTTGCTATCTTTTGATCTGTCGATATTCCTATGTGTTTTTGATCTTTTGTTGAAAACCCTCATTGTTTTCAACCTTTTCCTTCCAACTTTGTGCACTTGTCTTTTGTTGCTGAAAACTTTGTGTGTTTTCAACCTCGATCTTAACTACACAAGTTCGACTAGATGGTGGGTCCAGACTCTTTCTGATTGGTTGTCGCATGGCTGCATGTCAGACTTTTCTGACATGTGATCATGCGACCGCTTGCCACCTAGCTGTGTGGGTCCCAGTCTTGTTCAGCTGCCTGGTGGTCTACTTTGTGGGGCTAGTTTCTTCAAAGCGGCAAAGGGAGGAGATCAACGGTCGGCGTGTGATCCCAATGAATATTCTTTCCCCATGCGATCATGCTCCTGCCATTGATTTTGTTTGTTCTGAGCATTTCTTCGGTGAAGTGGGCCCAGTGTCAGTGGGGAGGCAGGGGGCATGTTCTTATTGGCTATTGCATGGCCGCATGTCAGACTTTTCTAACATGCGATCATGCGACTGCTTGCCATCTATCTGCATGGGTCCTGGTTCTTCACAATTGGTGGTTGCTATTTCGTTGGTCTGAGGTGATGGTGTGGCAGCTTGGGGTTGGCTGTTGCATGATCACATAGGCTAGTTTTTGGCTATGCGATCATGCGACCGCTTGCCATGTGTCCCTAGGGCCTGATAGCAGGTCATGGGGCATCCTCCGGATGCTAAGGGGTAGTGTTCTATTGGCCGGTAGGTGGTGGTGTTATCTTCATAGAGTGGTGGTTTTTTTTGGCATGGTTAAGGTTCGCAGGTTGTCGCATGTTTGCATAGCCTGTCTCTGGGTTATGCAATCATGCAACAAGGTGCCACATGTGCTGGGACCCATCTATATTTGTTTGGTGGTCCCATTGGCAGCTGGTGTCATGGAAATCTCTGGATTGGTCTAAGCTGGTAGGATGATAAGATTTGAATGCGGGCCTAGGTTGGGGTATCTCGGCGGTGACATAACAGCTGGCAGGGTGCATGTTAGCAGCTTGTCGCATGTTTGCATGAGCAAGTTTTCCAGCTTGCGAACATGTGACAAACCCTTTTGTGGTAGCAGCAGTGTCAGTGGTTGTAAAGAAGGTAATGGAAGTGGCGTGTCACATGTTCACATAGCCCATTTCTCGGCTATGTGATCATGTGACAACTGTTCGGCGTCGCCATTACAGAGTTAGCCTGAGGTGTTTGAATGGTTAAAAACATGAAGCTTGCAAATGCATTGTGACTGTTTGCCCTCATTTTTAAATCTTTGAGAACATTTCCAGTGATCGGAAAGGACCGAAATTGATGACAGGAAGGGCCAGAGTTGGTGAAACTGATCTTCTGCGCCACTCTAGTGTGCTCCAGGGTGTGAGATGATTATAGAAGAGGAGTGTCTTGCCATAGGGGAGCAAATGAAATGTACCAAAGCGCAGTTGCAGGGTCACTTCCAATTTGAATTTTTCATAATTTTGATTGATCTTCGGTGCCTTTCAGAGATTCTTTCATGATTAAAGATCAAGTGTTGATTGCTTGCAGGGTTCAGTGTTTTCCCTCTGAATTGTATCAGATTTTGAAATGTGTAATTGATGGAAAACTCTAACCATGGTTACCCTTAGCTAGTTGCATCCTAACTTGTGTGGGATTTCAAGGTAACCATGGGTATATATGTTGTTTTTACTGATTTTCAAGGGGTTCCAGCTCAGTGTTCCTTTCTGGTTCCATGAAAGGTTTTGTCCTGCAGATTTCTCCTTCCCTCTGCATATAGGGTGTTCTTCTTCCATTGCTGGTTCAAAGAATATAATACATGCTGCAGCAAATTTGTCTTATGTATGAGAACTCAATTTATTCTTACTGTTACCAAGCTATCCCCATTTGAATTTTGAATTCATTGATCATACATCAAGGGTGTTTGATTTTTTTGTTTGCATTGCCTAAGTGTTTGCAAGTGGAGTTGTCTTTGTAGAGATAACTCATTTAGGGTTAGTATTCATGTATGTATGAGCTAAAATATCAAGGATAGGTCATGCTTGTCTTCTAGTGGATGTTGGTTAATGTGTTGTCTATTTATAGGTCTCTTCTAAGGGGAGGGTTAAAATCATTTGAATGGATAATAACATGCTTGAATGCACATGTGGGTGTTAAGTTGAGGTTTGGTCATGGTGGGTGATTGATGTCAGGCATCAACACATTGAGCATATTGTATTCTTATTTCATAACTGTCTCTTGCAGTAGAATATTTGATGTTGTGGCCCATTGGATAAGGCACTAGTCTATCAGAGACTTAGGGCATCTTAGGGGTCATTTCAACTCATTTTAAAATCATTTCCATTCAGTCCCACCCTTTCCCTTTCTTATTGTTAGTGTAGGTCTCTGGTTATCAGACTCATTGCATGCAAGCAAGTTATTGCATCAGATTTGGTTTCATTGGGGTATAGGATACCTATAGGAGTCTGGTAACTATTCCACAATAATACATCTGTAGGCCTTTCAGTCATCAAGAAGAGTCATGAGTGTGCAGATGAGGCAATACCCACCTGAGTGATGTGGAACTGAAAGTAGAAAGAGGATGCCCTCGGTCCTCATCAATTGACACTTTTCCCTGTTAGACTTTGGAGCAAAGACTAATCAGTTTGTCAATCATAGTGTAAACTTCGCACCATGTGGGAACAAGTTTAAAAGCCAACAAAATGGTGACTCTAGTAGGGAGAGTCTAAAAAAGAGTCAGATATAAAAACAAAGCATTTGCAAAATTTTCTCACCTAGTTGTGAGTGGCGGCTCTGACTTGTCTCTATTTGATCAGTGCATTTTCCTGATAGACAGTGAGTTACCTGGTGTAGTTTTGTGTTGGTTGGAAAAAGAGACAATGAATTATTTTCCTCTCAAGGAGGTGGCGATTCTGCATTACAAAACTTGATGGAGCTGCAAGGTGAGCTCAAGATCTGCCCTACTTCCAGCCAAAGGTCTTCTGCTGCAAGACTCCCAGGTACTTTTTAAGTTTTAAATGTTCTTTATAAAGTGATCAAGCACAAAAAGAAGGATAAGGTGTGAGTAGAGGTTAGCATACTTCAAGTTTTCAGTTGCAGTTTGGCAAAATTATATGGAAGTAGTGCACTAAGTTGTAATGGATAATTTGAATAAGGAGCTAGCTTTCCTTGAGGAGGGCATCCTTAGGGATTGCATAAAGTTGGTAAGATTGAAAGTGGGAAGTAGATAGGATCTATCCATATCCTTGTTCTATGATAGGTTTTGTGAAGTTTATGATTAGCTTCCAGAGGATGTGGAGTTTCCAGAGTCTATGTTCATTAGCTTGTTTTTGGACCTCTATTTTCCTGAATCAATCCATTGGCCAGCCTCCTTGTATAAAGAGTGTTATGGGCATCTTAGGGAGTGGATACTTAATGATGTTGATCTTGTTCTTGAAGGTACATTTGGGGTTGTGTTTGGTAGCAATGTTATTGAGAATGATGGAACCTATGAAGGAGATGTGTCAAGTGATGACACTCTTTCTTGCAATCATGAGAGTGATGCTCTTTCTTAGTTTGGGGCAGAAAGTTTATGCAGTCAATCAGATGAAGAAGAGGATTGGATAGATGAAGGTATTGCTGATGATTGTATGGCAGAAGATGATGTTCTTGAGGATAGTTGTTCACTTTATAGTGAACAAATTTCAGATCTCCTATCTTGTGAATATCTCAGGTATGTAGGGAGGGATGACTTTGAGTTCTCACATTCAGCACACATTGATTTTGATGAGAAAAATGAGTCAATAGGGTTTGACTTTGATATGTGTGCCTCTAATTCTTTTGCTACCCCAGCACTACTAGATGGAAACCAATTACAGTATGATATATCAGATGATGAAATCATCAGTGTTTGTTCATCTCCAAGTAATGAAGATGTCCCTGATGTGGTATCGAATACTGGTTGGGAGAGTTGTATAGATTTTGAATCCTTTTCTGATTCTAAATCTGTTGCTAGGCCATGGAAGGATGGTCTCTCAGCTACTCAAGCTTCACCATCTCATGGACAAGTTGATGTTTCTCTTCCCACCTATCAATAATTTTTGGTTTTGTCAGTTGTTGACAAAATGCAGGTTGCTCCTATGTTCGATGATCATTTCCCATGTGATGAGTTCCCTCAGTGTTTGCATGAAGATCAGTGTATCTTCTCCTTAGAGGTGCAAATTTATGGTATGAATGGATCCAATAGCGATTGCACTGATAATTTGATAGAGCTGGAGAGTTTTTATTTTCAGTTGGACAGTAAGCTTCCTGAGCGTGGTGGTAAATTTGAAGGTGATTTATGTTGTGGCTCCTTCAACATTTTCCTTTTTGACTACAACATGCATGTGCCACAACATTTTCAAAATTGGTATGATTACTTTTCCAGCCCTCAGGAAGTATGTACTAAAAAATTTTGTTTCAAATTGTGGAAGGATGGGTATAGGTTTGATCGGTCACATGGAAGCAAAATTTTCACTTTGTCTTTGATTTGTGGAGATGAAAATTTCTTGTTTGATAGAGGTAAAGGCTGATCAAAAGTTTTGGGGCCTTGAGCCTTTTGTAAATATTGTAAATCTTTGTACAGTTTCCCTTTCCTGTGGTTTTCCTTCCTGTTCCCTGTGTTTTTTGGAGTTCCCTATTTTTTGTCCAATGGGTGGTCTACTCTCCCAGAAATCCTGAATTCTCACATGGGCACAAGTTACCCATCATCCCCAACTAGAGACACTGTTAGTCTATTTTCCAGTCATTGCAAAATCTTATGAAAATGGCCTTTTCTCTACAGTCTTTGTTTCGTTGTCCTGTCGTGCCTGTAATCTCAGTCTTGACTTGCGATGAGAATCCTTAGTGTTTCATGATGTATGTCCTGCCCTGTGTTCTTCATGTTGTCACGTTGCTCTGGTCCAAAACACATGTGCTAAGTCATTAAATCCAGGAAATTATTCAAGTTTTGAGGTCTGCGGGAAACATTTTTAAAATTCTACCACAGTGTCGAAAACCTGCAGTGTTTTCAAAAACCCATGATGTTTTCAGCTTCCCTGCTATCTTTTGGTCTGTCGATACTCCTATGTGTTTTTGATCTTTTTCCAAAAACCCTCATTGTTTTCAACCTTTGCCTTCCATCTTTGTACACTTGTCTTTTGGTGCCGAAAACTTTGTGTATTTTTTACCTCGGTCTTAACTGCGCAAGTCTAACTGGATGGTGGGTCCAGACTCTTCCTGATTGGTTGTCGCATGGCCGCATGTTAGACTTTTCTGACATGCGATCATGCGACCGCTTGCCACCTAGTCATGTGGGTCCCAGTCCTGTTCAGCTGCCTAGCGGTCTACTTTGTTTTAAGTGCGCAAGTGCGATGATGTGGAGCCAGTTTCTTCAAAGCGGTAGAGGGAGGAAATCAACGGTCGGTGTGTGATCGCATAGAATATTCTTTCCCCATGCGATCATGTGCCTGCCATTGATTTTTTTTTTCCAAGCATTTCTTCGGTGAAGTGGGCTTGGTGTTAGTGGGGAGGCAGGGGGCATGTTCTTATTGGCTATCGCATGGCCGCATGTCAAACTTTTTTGACACATGATCATGCAACCACTTGCCATCTATCTGCATGGGTCCTGATTCTTCACAGTTGGTGGTTGCTATTTGGTTGGTCTGAGGTGATGGTGTGGCAGCCTGGGGTTGGCTATTGCATGATAACATACCCTAGTTTTTGGCTATGCGATCATGCGACCACTTGCCACGTGTCCTTGGGGCCCGGTAGCAGGTGATGGGGCATCCTCCGGATGCTAAGGGGCAGTGTTTTATTGGTTGGTGGGTGGTGCTGTTATCTTCATGCGGTGGTAGTTTTGCTCGGCACGGTTAAGGTTCATGGGTTGTTGCATGTTCACATAGCCCGTCTCCGGGTTATGCAATCATGCGACAAGGTACCACGTGTGCTAGGGCCCATCTATATTTGTTTGGTGGTCCCGTTGGTAGGTGGTTTCATGGCAATCTCTGGATTGGTCTAAGCTGGTAGGATGATAAGGTTTGAATGCGGGCCCAGGTTGGGGTATCTCAGCGGTGACATAATAGCCAGTAGGGTACATGTTAGTGGCTTATCACATGTTTGGGTGAGCCAGCTTTCCGGCTTGCGAACATGTGACAAACCCTTTTGTGGCAGCGACAATGTTGGTGGTTGTAAAGAAGGTAATGGAAGTGGCGTGTCACATGTTTGCATAGCCCATTTTTGGGCTATGCGATCATGTGATAACTGTTCAGCGTCGCCACTATGGAGTTAGCCCGAGGTGTTTGAATGGTTAAAAAAATGAAGCCTGTGAATGCATTGTGACCATTTGCCCTCATTTTTAAATCTCTAAGAATGTTTCCAGTGATCGAAAAGGTTTGAAATTGATGAAAGGAAAGGCCAGAGTTGGTGAAACTGACCTTCTCCACCACTCCAGTGTGCTCCAGGGTGTGAGATGATTGTAGAAGAGGAGTGTGTTTCCATAGGGGAGTAAATGAAATGTACCAAAGGGTAGTTGCAGGGTCACTTCTAGTTTGAATTTTGTATAATTTTGATTGATCTTCGGTGCCTTTCACAGATTCTTTCATGATTAAAGATCAAGTGTTGATTGCTTGCAGGGTTCAGTGTTTTCCCTCCAAATTGTATCAGATTTTGAAATGCGTAATTGATGGAAAACTCTAACCATGGTTACCCTTAGCTAGTTGCATCCTAACTTGTGTGGGATTTCAAGGTAACCATGGGTATATATGTTGTTTTTGCTGATTTTTAAGGGGTTTCGGCTTAGTGTTCCTTTCTAGTTCCATGAAAGGTTTTGTCCTGCAGATTTCTCCTTCTCTTTGCATATAGGGTGTTCTTCTTCCATTGCTAGTTCAGACAATATAATACATGCTGCAACATATTTGTCTTATGTATGAGAACTCAATTTATTCTTACTGTTACCAAGCTATCCCCATTTGAATTCTGAATTCATTGATCATACATCAAGGGTGTTTGATTTTTTAGTTTGCATTGCCTAAGTGTTTGCAAGTGGATTTGTCTTCGTAGAGATAACTGGTTCAGGGTTAGTATTCATGTATGTATGAGCTAAAATATCAAGGATAGGTCATGCTTGTCTTCCAGTGAATGCTGGTTAATGTGTTGTCTGTTTATAGGTCTCTTCTAAGGGGAGGGTTAAAATCCTTTGAATGGATAATAACATGCTTGAATGCACATGTGGGTGTTAAGTTGAGGTTTGGTCGTGGTGTGTGATTGATGTTAGGCATCAACACATTAAGCATATTATGTTCTTGTTTCATAACTGTCTCTTGCAGTAGGGTATTTGACTCTGTGGCCCATTGGATACGACACTGGTCTATCAGAGACTTAGGGCATCTCATGGGTCCTTTCAATTCATTTTAAAATCATTTCCATTCAATCCCACCCTTTCCCTTTCTTGCTGTTAGTGTAGGTCTCTGGTTATCAGACTCATTGCATGCAAGTAGGTTATTGCATCAGATTTGGTTTCATTGGGGTACAGGATACCTATAGGAGTCTGGTAACTATTCCACAATAATACATCTGCAAGCCATCAAGAAGAGTCATGAGTGTGCAGATGAGGCAATACCTGCCTGAGTGATGTGGAGCTCAAAGTAGAAGGAGGATGCCCTCGGTCCTCATCAATTGACACTTTTCCCTGTCAGACTTTGGAGCAAAGACTTATCAGTTTGTTAATCATAGTGTAAACCTGGCACCATGTGGGAACATGTTTAAAAGCCAACAAAGATCACCATAAAGTTTAGTAATATGAAGTTTGAGTAGCAGCAAAGGCCAAATGAAGATTTTTTTTTTAGGTGGGCCTAGACTAGAGAAGTTAGATAACAATTTTTTGCATATAGATGAGTCAAAGTTAGATCATTCCAAGTGGAGGAAAGATGAGAGATAATGTCCATGTTATCTACAAGAATGGAGTACATAGCCCCAACCTTACCAACAGGGAGAGGCATTCCATATGGCCATAAGAAGTTGGAAAATCATTCTCCATAGTAACATAGGGTCTGGGAAGGGAAAGGGTTGAACAAGAAAGATTAAGGACATTATAAGTTCTCCATTGAGAGGGGGGATACCATACTTCTTAGAAAGATTTTGCCAAGAAATCAATTGCATCTATTTATAATATCATAAAATTTTCTCAAACATTTATGAGCCTAGAATTTAGTAAATAACCACTGTAGAAGTGCTAGTGGCTTGTCATTGTGTTGTAGATTCCATCATACTGACTTTTCTCCAAAAAAAATTCCTTTTCCATCCATAATATTGTTTCATAGACAACAGATTTATATAAATAATTGTTTATGTTTTAAAATTATAAAAATCATACTATTTGTTTATGAAATATTATAAATTAAACTAATATACCTTATTATGCACATTTTAAATTATTCTCTTTAATATATTAATTTATATATAATTTCCTATTAGCTAATTCTTTAGAGAGGTTGTACTATGTATTGTTAAATAACTGTAATAAATCCATATTTTTTTATATCAAATATTCATTATATACATTCTACAACTATTCTACATAAATTGTGCTTTGCCACAACCTTTTACATAAGGTCTTTTCTTTGATCCAACTTAAAAATTATATTGAGGTGAAGATAGAATATAATAATAAAGAACTAGCTATAGATCAATTATCCTTATATACAAATTATGTTTTAGAATGTTCAATTTTATACTTTTTTATTTCCACTAATAGTTAATTTGTTTCTTTTGTCCAATCTTTATTTTATATATTAAATCTCGCTCTATTTTTTTCTCTATTTTAAATTTAGACATTGTTAAAAATAATGTAAATTTTAATCATTTATTTTGGTTTATTATTTCATTCTAAAATTATTTATGAAGATCCTAAAATATAAACTATTGATTGATGATATTTATTAATTACCCTAAATCTAAATTTAAAAAGAATGAAGTACCATTTGGATCAACAACTCGACTACTATTAGGGGTTGTGAAGAGAAACTATTCCTCACACTTCATTCACTACATATTCTTAGACAACTACAATCCATTTGTCAAATTCACATAGAAAATTGAAATTCCTTTCCATCATTAGTTTGTTAAGCATTTATTGTAAGGATAGTGAACTGAGTAAAAATGCAAATGCAGGAGGACAAGCAGATCAGTTGCATGGAGAAGGAACTTGTGGGGTCGTGTAAAAGCATAGAATTTTGCATGGGAGATTTACATATCAAAGCCACCAATATTTTCATGCAAGCAAATTGTCTTATGAACCGCGATGATCTGCCCAATCGTCTAGAACATCTTGATAGACACCACAATTCCTTACATTTTGAATTGTTGCTCATTGAAGTTCATGAGAATCAACTCCCTACTGAAATTTAGTGGTTACGTTGGGTCTTCAATACCTTTGATTCTCTTCAAAAAAAGATTGTCTAGATAATAGAGAATGAAAGGAAGTTGAAAGAATTGCTAGAGGGACTGCCCATTGCAGTTTTAGATTTTCATGTTGAGGATGGGCTGTTCTGTGGAGTTTGTTGGGATGATTTTACTTTTGGAGAAGAGGTTCGAGAAATTCCTTGTATGATCCGACATGTATTTCATTCTCACTGTCTTTGACCATGGCTTGAGGAGCACAATACTTGTCATATCTGTACGACACCCTTCTTTGTGTAGAATGAGCTTACATTATTAGAAGAGGATTAAGACTACGGTGTGCATGGAAAGGATGTTTGAAAGTGATATTAGAATTGGTTTAAATTTTTAACTTGTGATCTAGCCCAAACCCTTCAAACAATAACTCAGAGAAAATATAGAACACATAAATTTCAGAATGCCAGATTCTTTATTAAACTGCTCTGACTCTGCTCTGCCTCTATAATGAAAGAAAACAAGTACTTATTACAATTCCAAAAAATTACCATATTTGGCAATTTTTTAGGAAAATCAAAATTTTCCATTTTTGTTAATTTTCAAAACCCATCTTATGAATCCTGATTTTTTCTCAAAAAATGCCCTCAACTAAGGAAAGATAAATTGCCAATTAATCTATGAAATCAAGAACATGAAATTGGATTTATTACAAAAACAACTTTCTAAAAAATTGGAAAAAACCACTAAAAGTCAAATTAGGAGGCCAAGATGATATTTCAGGATCACGAAAAAATGTCAAAATGGCCACCTATCAAGCTGACCTCCATCAGCAATCCAAATAGCTTCTCCTCACTCAAGTGCCTGCAAAATTTCAGCCAAAACTCACATTCGAGTCAAAAGTTACGACCCTCCGAAGTAAATCTCAACCAAAACCCACATCTAAGTCAATAACTTTGATCCTTAGATGCTCCTCAATCAACCTCCCTTGTACTAAGTTGAATTGTATTAGACAATACACACATCTGTTATGGATATTTATTGTTATAACAAGTATTTGTAGTGTTTATGACTTGTGTAGTGTAGTCTTCACTTAACCTTACATCATTTCTCTAAAATTTTCGCTAAACATATTTAAATTAAATTCATAAATTAAAAAATTGGTAAATCAATTAAATTAAAAATTTAATTTTAAAAAATAATTTAAAATTAACTATAAATTTATAAGTTTGTAAAAAAAATTTAATAACAACTAAATTTGTAAAATTATTTTTAATATCAACTAATAATAAATTTACAAATTTTTTATAGACCAATTAACTTCTGAAATTTTATTTTAAAATATTTTAAAATTAATAAATAAATATTAAATTTTAATTTTTTTTAAAAATAATTAGTAATAATAAAATTCCAAACTTTTTAAATTATCTAATAGGCTTTCTAAGGGGAGAAACTCTACATTGAAATTGTCTCACGCTGCACTTTTTTCTTATTGGTAATTTTGAAATCATCAAAAAATGACTAGCCTTGGTAAAAGATGGCAGCTGTCAAGCTCCTTACAAATGCACCAAAGACAATAAAATGTCTAACCTTTTATTTTTAGATTTGTCAAAGTACAAAAAAAAAAATCATTTTTTTGTAGTTTTTTTACCACAAAATATGCATATCATGAAGAACACATGGCAAATTTTTTTAAAAACGTGTTAAGTTTTCCATTTTTAAAAATTTGGTGAATGGTGCATTTTATAGGGAGCTTAGTTGGGTCCCTAAAAGACCATCTTGCATTCCCCTACACAACTTAAAAAAACATATTATTTAACAAATAAAATACAATTATAGCATAAGGTCCCCACGACCATCATGATCAGCATAGCCCACAGGCTCTACCACGTGCAAGGCACTCTTATGCCCTACCAATGTTAGCCATACGTGGTCAATCTACATAGCTAGTGAAGCTCTTAAAGTCTACTTTTCCCTATTTCATGTGCTAACCTCTCATCTTTGGCACTGACTATCCAGCCATATCATTTGATATGGCAAGATGCCTCAAATTCGCATGCATGATGCAAATATGGTACATACAGTACTATTAAAAGATTTATGAGTACAAATTGTACCATTACTATGGGGTAGGACAAAAACAAAATACTACAGGACATACAATTTTCAACTAACAATGACCATTTTTTAAAAAAACTTTTAATTTTAAACATTATACACTTAGCCTCATCATATATGTGTGTGTGTGATATATATATATATATATATATATATATACATATATATATACATATATATATACATATATACATACACATAGATATATACATACACATATATATATACATACACATATATATATACATATATATACATATATATATACATATATATATATATATACATATATATATATATATATATATATACATATATATATATATATATATACATATATATATATATATATATACATATATATCTATATATATACATATATATCTATATATATACATATATATCTATATATATACATATATATCTATATATATATATATATATATATATATATATATATATATATATATATATATATATATATATATGTATATATATATATATATATATGTATATGTATATATATATGTATATACATGTATATACATGTATATATATATGTATATGTATATATATATGTATACATATATGTATATACATGTATATATATATGTATATATGTATATATGTATATACATGTATATACATGTATATACATATATATATATATATATATATATATATATATATATATATATATATATATATATATATATATATATATATATATATATATATATATATATATATATATATATATATATATATATCTGTGTGTGTGTGTGTGTGTGTGTGTGGGTGGTCCCACAATAGTGAGTCCCACTTTTTGACCAACTTTGACACAGAGTTCAACATTCTAAAAAAAAACTTCACTTTCAAACATCTATTGCCACAAAACTATTAAGAATTTGAAGATGATGTAAACTAGAGTCTTTTAGAATTTTCTTTCTAGTTTCTAAATATATTATTTTTTAAAAATCATTTAAATTCATTTTTCCTTCTCCTTCTAAAAGTGGTTTGCATGAAAAAACTATGTTTTTAAGAAGTTACTGTCACTTGGATCAGCATAACTTTTTTTAAAAATGTGATAGCGATGTAATTCTTTCGAGATTATATTTTTAACTTCAATATCTAAAGGATGCAATTGGTTTTATTCATTTTAGATCAATATTTCATAGTTTATTAAGTTTTAAAGTGTCTGTAACTGTAATTTAGATATAAGGACACTTGGATCGATCTAACTTGATCTGTTTATATCAAAATTTATTTTTTCTTTTTGTCATAGAAAGGTAATACAAATATACTTTTCCTACATATTTTTTATAATTTTTTTTTTATCATTTACTATTTTTCCTGAAGTCTTGAAGAGACAGGTTGTTGAATGACCAAACAACCTATCTTTAGTTAAAGTAATATTTAAAAGTGATAATGAGCTCAATATGTATTAAAACTATATTAATTAGAAAGCTTGTTCTGAATAGCATCATTTGATATCGTCTATTTGAAAAAATCATCATGTTTAGTCTTTGTTTCATACCCCGAAAGACCATTTTTATGAAGTTTTTTTATTTTCTGAGAGCAAAATTTCAGTTTCAGGGGCTTTGTGCGAAGACAGCCTTCACATGAAGACACTTGATGGGCTTCATGGGAAGACCCCTCGCACGAAGCCTCTCAAGTGAAAATCCTGATGCAAAGACATCTGCTGGAATTTTATCTTGGGTACTTCGTACGAAGTATATTTTTTGAGCGAAGTTGGCATGTAAAATGATTTTGTAAATAAAATTTACAATGGTATAAAAGTAAAACATTTTGTTTTTGAAAGAGGATTGATATTTCTATTTTTTCAAAGGCATAATTTTCAAGAGGAAAAATATTAGATTAAAGTATTTGTTGAAGAAGAAAATTTTTGTTGACGATCTTGTGGAAGACATTTTTTTGAGCTCGAAGAAATGGGGAACAAGAAGGGAAGAAAAATTAAATCTTCTAGAAAAAGTTCACCTGGTACTGAACAAAGAAATTGTGAAGCTGCATTGACATATTATCATAAAACTAAAGAAGCTGGAAGAGAAGCTGAAGTAGGAGGGTCAAATCAAGTCGCAGAATTGCACATTGAAGAAGAGTCAGGATTAGTCCCTACAGAAGCTCAAACAATTGATGTTGGAGAAGGGTCAACATCACGTGATCCTATTGGTATGGATGAACTTTTAAATTTAGCTCAAAATGTAAAGAAAAATATTAATTATAGAAACTTAGATCATTTACTTACAATGGATGTGGACAATTTGACATCACTTGCTAATGTTCAACACTTAAGTCTTCCTAAGAAGAGATCAATGAAAATGATAGCAAGAGAAATATTGGGTAACTTTGATAATTTTGAAATACTTGAACAAGCTCAATTTCTTTCACTTATACTTATAAACAAGAAGTTGAAAGGGGCATTAAAATTATTGGGTATAGACACATCATCAAAGAAGAGAAAATTTGTTGACATGCAAACTAATATGATTGAAAATGTTAAGAAAGGTTTGAACCAACTAGGGAAGTGATCTCCAACTATAGATAAGTCCATTACAAGAAACGTGATGTTGACATCCATTGTAGGTAACATTATGGGATGAAAAAGATAGATATCTTCAGTTTAATCTCACTTTGGTTTGAATAGGAAAACCAATATCATGATATGTTAATAGGAGAATACTTTTGGATGATAGCACCTTGGAAGGCAATTGGGCAATCATGTGTAGAGTTCCTTGTTCTGATAGGATTGATGAAGGAACAAAAAATTTGGTCACATCATTTTGTAATGATAATACACGACCTTCATCAAACACTAGAGATGTTATCAAACATAGAATTTCAGCTAATCAATATGAATATCATACGAAACATTGGTTGGTCACAACACAACATAAAATGTATGTGTCATTTTGTAGTTCAAATCCTAATATAAAGATTGGACAAACATTGTTTGAAAGATTGAAGCCATATTATATCAGGACAAACAAAGTGTTTGAAACTTGTTGTTGTCATTATCATATTGAATTTGATCTCCACTATCAGGTTGTTCAAAAGTTTGTAGAAGACACTTATGGTTTTGAAAAGGCTCCTCCTACTAGACGAAGTGAGTTCATCTCATCCATTTTATGTGACAAAAGAGATGATGTAGCTGGACAAATAAATTTCATAAAAGGAATATGCCAAACATATGTCGATTTATCTCTTTTTCCTTTGAAAAATGAAAATATTGATGTAACAAAGATGGTAAATTGCAAGAGTTACAAATATGTAAGGAATGAAACAAAATTTGGGAAAGAATCCAAAAGGTTAGAATATGTTGAAGACGAGATAAATGTTGGATTATTTTTGGAAAAATTTAAAAAAATGATCCAACCCTAAATTCATCATGCTTTTTTTGCAAAGTGGCAAGCACAACAATTTCAAACACTGAGAGACAATTTCCCACTTGGAACTATTGTATCAGTTGTTGATTTTGTAGAAAATTATTCTTTTGTTCATAAAAAGGCAATTCAGTCAGAATACTATTTTTTAGAGAAAATTACTATTATGGTACATGTGTGTTATCGACACGCACAATTAGATTTGGATGGTATTCAGAGCACATTTGAAGCACGGGTCATCAAGAAGGAATATCATTTTTATATAAGTGATGATAGAGAGCATGACATTCATTATGTGGAACACTGCTTTAAGATGTTTTTTGTAAATTTTAAAGAAAGAGGTATAAAAATTGATAAACATTATGTTTGGTCAGATGGATGTGCTGCACAATTCAAATCATCGAGACCATTTTATGCACACATTTTTAAATTATTTGAAAGTGTTTTAAATTTTTTATGATATTTTTTATTCAAATTATATTTATATAGAATGTATTATATATGCATTTTTCAGGTGTGGATAGAAAAATTATGCATGGTTGCAATAGGATAGAAAAGATGCAATCTTTGCATTCAGTTATGAGTACAAATTGTCACAATTGGATGTTGAACACTAGGGACTACTCATGCTTTTGTTGTCACTGCATTGTTGACAATTATGAGGAATGTATCAATCAAGATCGTGGATATGTAGGCACATGGAATCTAGTGCCACTAGTTGTTAATGATACATTTGATAGAGATGAAGATGAAAATTTTGATGATGTTCCTTTGATTTCTACTGATTATGATCATATCTCGGGATTGGTCAAAATTGGTACGTATATATATTTCAGATTATATGGTACATTGAGTTACATGTATAGATAGATATAGATGGATCTATAGACTGAACTAAGTATTTATTTTAAGATCTCACACACGTACATATATAAATTTATTGTGTAGGAGATGTCTTTGCAGTGATTGCTGAGCGTGGAAATGTAGGAGTTGGTTATTATTTGTTGTGTTGTATTGCAGAGAGGATAAAGTTACTTGAACCTAAAGAAAGTGATGGAATGTTGTTCCCCATAGGTTTGTATATGGTTTACATCAATATATTGAACTCAATTTGTAAATTTTAAATTTCAACCTTTTAACAAATTTCAAATTGATTTTGTTTAAATTTATATATTGTTAAAATTTGTGACCTATAGGTTCAGTTGTTTTAGAGGGAACATATTTCAACCAAATCAAAGTAATTCAACATGGTATTCACTTTGTTGATTACAAACCAGATAATAAGGTGTTTCAATATAGTCACCTAGTAGTTGACACATCCATTTGTCTTCATACAGTTAAATCTCAATGTGCACGTCGTAAGTGGAGACTAGATAGTGAGGATCATGAGAGAATATTACAAGTTCTCCATGAAAGGTTTGAACCACTTGAGTTGGTCTAAAAAGTATAATATGTATACTTATTTCTTGTGTTAGGACCTACTCGATATCTCTCGATTAAATTTCATTATAATTTTTTTATATATTAAAACATATGATGGACTATAAATTTGTTGATATATGATGAACCTATTTGATGGTTCAATGGCTTTAATATATATAATTTTATACGTATACTTTGAGTATTCAATGATTTTTATAGATTTCATATTATTTAAAGATTTTATGTGCTTTGATGAAATTAGTTATATTACGTATGACATGTGTTAGTTCTAGAATTAGTTAGAATAGTTATTATTCACTCGTTACATGTATTAACTAGTTTTCTTTTATGATATTAATTATAGATCCTGTTAAGACCTCCCCTTAAGACACTAAAAAATGATGAAATTAGTTATATTACATATTACATGTGTTAGTTCTAGAATTAGTTAGAATAGTTATTATTCATCATATCATCTAAACAAATCATATCATCTAATCAAATAAAACCATGTAATCAAATCATCTAATAAAATTATATATCATCAAATAAAATTATCTATTCAAATCAAATAAAATCATATCATCTAATTGAATAAAATCATATTCATCTAATCAAATAAAACCATCTAATCTAATCATATCATGTAATCAAATAAAACCATCTAATAAAATCATATATCATATCATCTAATCAAATAAAATAATATCATCTAATCGAATAAAACCATGTCTCTAATCAAATAAAATATATGTTCAACATGTCTCGAATCATAAACTGAGTCTCAAATAAAATATATGCTCAACATGTCCTAAACTAGGGAGTCATCTAGGCACATGCGAATAGAGTGACCCTCTGAGTGACTACCACAAGCATCCTCTGGCTATGAGACATCAACTGATCCCTACGAATATAAATGCATACATATATATGATAATAATCTAAAATAACTAAAATATTATAAATGCATGTTTAAACATACATATTTTTAAAACGTACTTGACCACTACTAGGTGTCACATCTACTGAATCCCTCCTATGAAAAACATCATCTAGTTGTAAACCCAGCGACTGACCCCTACAAATTTAGTGTTCAAAAGTTGGTTATATACATGTACATAGTAGATATATTATGTAAAGTACTTGAAATATATAAATATATGTGTACATATGCATGCTTAAACATACATATATCTAAAACTCACCTAGCCACTAGTAGGTGTCACGTCATGTGGAAGATGCTCTAAGCCCACACTAGAGGTAACATGCTCTGCTAACTGTGCCTACAAAATATTATACATTGAATGAACATCAATATGCATGTGACCTACAATTAATTTTTCACTAAAACTCCTAATTAAAAAGAAAAGCAAATTTTATATGTACCTGAGTCTCAGGAGCAGGAAGATCATTAGCACACTGCACCATCATATCATCAACTGATACTGCATCACCCACACCACCTAAGGTCTCGAACCTCTTATAGTAATGAGGAGTGTAGTGGTGACACTATCTAGGAGGGGAGTGATGTAGAACCTAAACCATCTGGATGCAATAACATATCCATAAATGACCTACCATCAGTGCCAATGTCCACCTGACCCAACCCATGTAACTAGTCATCAAAAGCATCTAGGCCCTCAGTGGTGATGCATACATCTCCAATTTGTATACCTAGCTCTATAGTTGTAAAGTGATCTGTGGGTGCCTGGTGCTCTACACTATGTTGTGCCTGACTAGTAGATGGTGCATCCTATGTCGGTGGAACTACAGGACCCCGTGTAAGTGCAATGAAATCCCTAACTAAATGTATGGGGATCTTGTGCGTATCAGCAATATGAGAATAGGCCTACAAGAGATCCTCCAAAAAGTAAAGGGCCACATCTAAAGTACTCTGATGACCCAATAGTGCTTGTATCTCACTAGGTATAGGAAGACCTGCAGCTCTATATGTATCCTCACTCACACCTGCAGTAGTAATAAACAAAGCCTCAGAAGATGATCTGGCTCTACTTGGTCTATTCAAAATGTATCTACCCACTGAATTTGAAGTGATTGATGTGGCTGCAGAATCAATCTCTCCTATACTATCCACAAATCTCCTCTGAGAAGCAATGATGACTCTATCTGCAGTAGCAGCCATCGTCAGTGCCACTGCCAGAGTCCTCTCCCCAAATAGCTATCTATGAGGCTATACAACTTGATCAGCCCTATGATATTGATCATGGTCTGCAACCCTACCAATCCCCTAACCATAATATGCTGGGAAATCTAAATAGCTGACCCTGACTCCCAAATGGAACTCAATGTACAACTATTGTGCAAAATATAATGTAATCTGGTTGTTATTTGGATAATGACCATGTGCTGCAAGATGTCAAGGGTAAATCATACATGCAATATGAGGTATCACACACTGTGTGACCTGGTATGCCCCCACCACTCTCATCCCATCATAATGTGGGAAAACCTCTCATTTGATGGTTTCCTTGGAGACAAGGCTATGAACCATCACCAAGGAAACATCACCCGAGACCTCCTCCCTCAACTCTCAAAAAATGGCCTCAAGTGCTTGAGGTGTGAAGGATGAGTGAGACCTCAATCTACCATTCATAGTCTCCAAACTACTCAATATAGTAGCACATGTATATCTATATTGACCATCCCTTGCAGACCTAGTAATAGACTGTCTAAGTCAAGCTATCTTTGTATAAACCATATGAAAAATAGTATGCATATCAGGAGTCTGAGGTGCACCTTGAGCGGTCATCTAGATACATCACATGTGAAAGCTAAGTGTTAATAATTAAGTACTTGATTACATGTTATAACTGCATGTAAAATGGAGACAAATATCTAAATATATAGAATTATAGGTCTTATTAGGTCATGTAAGTGGTCTTATTAGGTCTTAATAGTCTAATTAGGCTGATAATTAGTCCTAATTAGTTCTAATTAGTTCTAATTAGTCGAATTACCTGCCCTAATTAAATCTAATTGGTCATAATTGGTTTTGATTAGTCGTAATAGGTCTAATTGGGTCTAATTAGGTAGATAATTGGGTCCTAAATTTTTTTCCTAATAGGTCCTAATTGGTCTTGGTACAGTTAGGTCTAGTTAAGTCTAATAGGTCCTAAGTTTTGGCCCTAATAGGTCCTAATTGGTCTAGTTACCTATCTAATTGGTCATAATAGGTATAGATAGGTTTAGTTAGGTCTATTTGGACCTAATAGGTCCTAATACATCTAATTGGTCAGACTAATGTTGGTTAAAGACCTAATACCTGTCTAATTGTTCCTAATAGGTCCTAGTTAGGTCTACTTGGTCCTAAGAGGTCTAGTTAGGTCTTTAAGTAGAGAAACAACTTAGACATACCTTATTTCCTAATGTGACCTAATGTGACCTATTAGGAGAGGTCTAGTTAGGTCTTTAAGTAGAGAAACAACTTAGACATACCTTATTTCCTAATGTGACCTAATGTGACCTATTAGGACCTAATATGACCTAGAGTGTCTTAAGGGGTCATGGGTAACGTAAGTGGTCCTTGATTGTCTTAAGGGGTCGTGGGTAACATAAGAGGTCCTAAGGTATAGATAAGAGTCATGTGGAGTGTCTTAAGTGGTCATGGGTAATATAAATGGTCCTAGACTATCTTAAGGGGTTGTGGCTAACATAAGTGGTCTTATTAGGTCTTAAGGGTCCTAAGATGTACTAATTATCTCTTAAGGGGTCATAGATAACATAAGAGGTCTTATTAGGTCTTAAGGGGTTGTAGATAACATAATAGGTCTTATTAGGTCTTAAGGGGTCGTAGATAACATAAGAGGTCTTATTAGGTCCTAATTGGTCTAGTTACCTGTCTAATTGGTCATAATAGGTCTAGATAGGTTTAGTTAGGTCTATTTGGACCTAATAGGTCCTAATACATCTAATTGGTTAGACTAATGTTGGTTAAAGACCTAATACCCATCTAATTGGTCATAATAGGTCCTAGTTAGGTCTACTTGGTCCTAAGAGGTTTAGTTAGGTCTTTAAGTAGAGAAACAACTTAGACATACCTTATTTCCCAATCTGACATAATGTGACCTATTAGGACCTAATATGACCTAGAGTGTCTTAAGGGGTTGTGGGTAACATAAGTGGTCTAAGTCTAGTCCTAGGACATCCTAAGGGATGTATAATGGTCCAATAATATTAATGGGTTGTAGATGTGATAAGTTGTCTAAGTCTAGTCCTAGGACATCCTAAGATTCTTTAATGGGTCTTGGGGGTCCTAAGGTTTCATATTTGTTTTAAGATTTCATAAGGGATCCATATAAGAGTCCTAGAATGTTAATGGGTCGTAGGTGCAAATACAAGTGGTCCTAGACTATCTTAAGGGGTTGTGGGTAACAATGAGTCCTAAATGTGTCTTAAGATAATATAAGGGATGGATAACGGTCAGGTAGAGTGTCTTAAGGGGTCAGGGGAAACATAAAAGGTCCTAAGGGGTCCCAGGTT
>BSBK01013035.1:0-56457 GCA_027943335.1 Chamaecyparis obtusa | reverse complement strand
GAGTAGTAATGCAGAGACATGAAATAGTTAATATGGAACCATAAGTGAATATTATATGGCTTGTGGTTAAGTTAATTTATTTATTTTATGATATGATGGTATCACATGTGATTATACTATTTTTTTTTTTTCTGCATGAATGTTGCATCTCTAATTCTATATTTTTTGTATGCCTTTAATGATAAATTAGATATTTTGTTTTAATATTGAAGAAAAAATGATAATGTTCTAGGATTATTGTCTTCATAGTCAGTTAAGAATTTAGTATATTGAAATTGTGTATTAAAATTTGTGACTATTAAGAGAAATGAGATGTATGAAACTTTGTATAGATTATTACGATGTATATTACCACCATATTTACCCATAATCACTTATTTGAATACTTTTGATGATTCATATTTCTGACACATATAATTTGACTTCATTGTTGTTGGTGAATAAAATATTTATAATCATGTTTCTTTATCTATATTTCAAATATCTTGTATGCATTGATGTGCATATTGAGTGTAGAGGCACAAATTAACCAATCAAAGAATGAATAATTAGATAGAGTCCCAATTACATTACCATACATCATAACTGGTGAATTGATTTTAATTTTTTGGTTATACATATTGGTCTTCATTTAGTGTGGCCAAGAGCTATCATTGTTACCTCATATAATTTTCTAGTAATGTACTCCCATTGGTTGATGTGTTTGATAAAATGTATATATTTGTAGTAATTTTTAAGATGTTAATCTATTTTTAATCATTTGGAATAATATTAAAATAAATTTGATGATATCTGTAAACATGAGTTTAACTCATGTATAGAGTGCAAAATCAGATTCTCACTTCTAATAAATTTTTATATGGCTAAATATTTATATAATTTTCTTTCATTTCTTGGTGAGTATAGATGATGCAAGAGCATCCTAGGTGTAAGAGCAATCTTGCATCACCCAAAAAAATATTTTTATTTATCTATTCAATAAAGGCTATCTTGTGCAGAGCTACTATTTATGGAAACTTGCTATTTTTAGTAAGTTGGCCTTACGATCTCGGAATGTTCTGATTTTACATGTGGAGGTTCATCTCAGTCATATCAGCCTGCCAGCAAATTTTCATGGCTAGATCAGGTCTAGTTTTGAAGATATTGAAGATTTTTGGTATTGGCAGCAGGGTATAGAAACTTTGAACTCAGTTTTGAAGGCTTTAGAGGCCCCGGATGAGGTCAAAAAATTGGGTGACGGGGTGCCTTGCGCTAGTCAAGCCTGTAGAGTACTTAATGGCATTTCTGAAATGGGGTTATAATAGTCAATCGGGTCAACTGGTGATGACTTATTGATGCAGGAGCATCCTGGGTGTAAGAGCAATCTTGCATCACCCAAAAATATTTCTATTTTTGTATTCAATAAGGGCTATCTTGTGCAAAGTTGTTATTTATGGAAACTTGCTATTTTTAGTAAGTTGGTCTTGCGATCTTGAAATGTTTGATTTTACATATGGAGGTTCATCTCAGTCATATCAGCCTGCCAGCAAAGTTTCATGGCTAGATCAGGTGTAGTTTGAAGATATTGAAGATTTTTGGTATTGGCAGCAGGGTACAGAAACTTTGAACTCAGTTTTGAAGGCTTTAGAGGCCCCAGATGAGGTTGAAAATTTGGGTGACGGGCACTTTACACAATTCAAGCCTGTAGAGTGCTTCGTGGCATTTCTAAAATGGGGTTATAATAGCCAATTGGGTCAACGGGCGATGACTTATTGTCTTCGGAAGTTGGGTCACCTGAAATGGTAGAAAATAATTTTTCTTCAAAATTTTGTTGGGTTTCAAAACTCATTTTGAGCTGACTTTGATGTAATAAATTGTAAAATAAAATAATTCTAAGTTTGGTCGGCCCTAAGGGCTAAATTTCTAGAACCTTCTCGGGCGGTGGAAATTGCCTATATAAAGAAGGCCCGTAGTGTTGTCTAGGGTAGTTCTGGGTAGTAGATCTGGGTATTGATTCAAGGATTTTCCCTACAGAATATTGTAAGGGAATGCCCATGTGGCTTGCATATTGTAATTCTGAAAGTTTGTAATTCCACATTTGTGGATATAATAAGAAGCCAATTTTCTGTTCTTGCATATTATTGTTGTTGTTTCTCTATTTCTGTTATGTGTTTGTGGTACTAAGGGGAGCACCATTCATCAAGTGGTATCAGAGTAGGAGTTCTTGAGTGTGTAAATAGATCACTGACTGTGAGGCATTTTGCATCAGGACCGTGGTTAGGGTTTCAACGTGCATCGCGAAAATGCCTCCATGAAGAGAACGTGGTGAAAGAGCTGGTACTATGACACCTGAGGTTAGAGAGCTGCAGAGACAAGTGCGAGCATTGCAAGAAGAGATTCACAGAGGAATGAATCTTAATGTCAGAGATGAAAGCGAGGATGAAGCCGAAGAAGAATATCAAGAAGGAGAAGCTGAAATTGTGAACCAGGAGAAGAAAGACTTTTTCAGGTGATTTTCAAGATTGGGAAAAGACCTAAGATTGAGGTTCCTACATTTTTTAGAAATCTTAACCGAGAGGAATTGATCAACTAGATCAATGAATGTGAGGAATATTTTGAGTATGAAGATGTTGAGGATCCTGATAGGGTCAAATTTGCGAAGGTCAGATTGAAAGGTCATGCGAAGATCTAGTGGCAAGAGATTCAATTGGATGTGAAATAGAAGAGGGAAAGATAAAATCACAAGATGGGATCGGATGGTGGATAAATTGAAGTGACAGTTCATTCCTATTGATTATGAGCTTGAACTACTAAAAAAAATGCAAAGTTTGAAGCAAGCAGGAAGATCTGTTTAGGAGTATACAGAGGAGTTCTATCGACTCCTCATCAGAATAGGCCATGCAGAAGCTGATAAGGAGAAAGTTGCCCGATACCTTAATGGGTTAAGGCCAAGCATTTAGGAGGAGTTGAATCTAGTTCGACTGAACAGTATTGAGGAGGCATACCAGTTTTCCCTAAAAGTAGAGGAAAAGCTGAACAAGAAGTTTGAGAGCAGACAAAATGGAAGAGGTCGTGGTGGAAGATTTGGTGGACGGTCATATGGTGGCTGAAATGAAGATCTAAAAAGAAGGATGAGGCCAGTAGTATTCAAAATCAGAGAGGAAATAATTCTAATTGTTTCCAGGATCAGAGTAATAGAGATTAGAGAGGAAGAGGAAGAGGACAAGGATCTGGAAGAGGAGGCTCTGTGCAACATGTTTTCACTATGGAGAAGAAGGTCATAGGGCATTTGAATATGCTCAGTGCCAAGGCAGAACAAACAGGAGAAATGAAGGCCAGGCTAGAGTTGCACATGTAGATGAAGATGCTAGATCATCAAATTCTAAAGATGCTAAAAGAGGAGAAATGCTAATTAACAGAAGAGTCTTGCTGAGTGGTGAGAATGAACCTGAACAAAGGAGGAGCATGTTTCACACTAGATGCAAGTGTGAGGGTAAACGCTGTGATGTGATTATCGATAATGGAAGCACTGACAATTTGGTGTCAAAAGAGATGGTGAGAAATTTGAAACCCAAGAGACAGAAACACCCACATCCATATCAGATTGCCTAGGTGTAGGATGATCACAAGGTCATGGTCAGTGAACAGTGCTGGGTAAAGTTCAAGATCGGTGGGTACAAAGATGAGGTACTATGTGATATCATCTCTATGGATGCATGTCATATGTTGTTGGGTAGACCGTGGCAGTTTGACGGATGTGTTGTACACGATGGTCATGTGAATACCTATTCTTTGACAAAGGATGGAGTGCGACATAAGCTAAAGCCATTGAAGGAGACTGAAGAAAAGGTATGTGGTAATGTAAGAATAACATTTGTTGATAGAAGAAAATTCCTAGATGGTATGAGGCATGAGCATGTGTGTTTTTCTTTAATTCCAAAAGTTGGTAAAGAAGAAGTAGAGGATGTACCTATAGAGGTTGCAGATTTGTTGAATGAGTTTCAGGATATTGTATTTGATAATGTACCTGATGGATTACCACGGTAAGGAAGATTAGTCATCAGATGGATTTGATTTTAGGAGCCAGTTTTCCAAACAAGGTAGCACATAGAATGACACCAGCAGAAAGTGAAGAGTTGAACAGACAAGTACATGAGTTATTGTAGAAGGGGTTGATCTGAGAGAGTCTGAGTCCCTGTGCTGTACCAATGGTATTAGCACCAAAGAAGAATGGAGAATGGAGGATGTGTACAGATTCCAGAGCAATAAACAAGATCACAATCAAGCATAGGTTTCCATTGCCATGAATGGATGATATTATGGACTGTTTGAGTGGAGCTGTGTATTTCTCAAAGATAGATCTGAAGAGTGGATATCACTAGATTCGGATCAGAGAAGGAGATGAATGGAAGACTACCTTCAAGACAAAGGAAGGATTGTATGAGTTGTTAGTCATGTCTTTTGGGCTAACCAATGCACCAAGCACTTTCATGCGGCTCATGAATGAGCTTCTAAAAGAATTTCTGGGTAAGTTTGTCATTATTTACCTAGATGATATTTTGATTTTTAGCAAGGACATTGGAGGAACATATGATGCATATTCGTATGGTGTTTGAGAAGTTGAGAGATGAGAAATTGTTGATTAATTTGAAGAAGTGCAGTTTTGTGAAGAAAGAGTTAGTGTATTTGGGATTTGTAGTTTCAGCAGAAGGTCTAAAAATGGACCCAAAGAAGGTACAGGCTATCCTTGAATGGCCTACTCCAAGGAGTGCTACTGAGGTAAGATCTTTTCATGGTTTGGCTAGCTTTTACAGAAAGTTTACCAGAAATTTTAGTAGTATTTGTGGACCCTTGATTGAAACAATGAGAGGGGATAGAAAAGAGTTTAAGTGGACTAATGGGGCAGAAAAGAGTTTTCAATTATTGAAAAAAAAGTTACAGAACAACTTGTTTTAGCACTTCCAAATTTTAATAAGGTGTTTCAAGTAGATTGTGATGCTAGTGGTACTGCAATAGGAGCTGTTATGAGCCAAGAAGGTAAACATGTTGCTTATTTCAGCGAGAAGTTAAATGATGCCAAGAGAAAATATTCTATCTATGATCAAGAATTTTATGCTATAGTTCAGGCATTAAAGAAGTGGAGACATTATCTGCTTCCTAAGGAGTTTGTTTTGTATACTAATCATCAAGCGTTGCAATATTTGAATAGTCAAGGAAAGTTGAATCAGAGGCATTTGAAATGGGTTAAGTTTTTGCAGAGTTATACATTTGTTTTGAAACACAGGAGTGGAAAGTCTAATAGGGTTTGCAGATGCTCTTAGTAGAAGGAAACTATTACTGATAGAGATGTAGATTGAAGTGGTTGGGTTCAAGGAACTCAAGAATTTGTATCCAGAGGATCCTGATTTTGGTGAAGCTTGGAAAGCTTGTACAAAACCTGTTACTCTAGACAGGACGAAATGGCTGGATTTTATCATCCAAGATGATATGCTATTCAGAGGGAGTCAGTTGTGCATTCCATGAAGTTCTATGAGGGAAAATCTCATCAAGGAGAAGCATAGTGGAGGATTGGCTGGATATTTTGGTTGTGATAAAACCCTTGCTTTGGTTGGTGAAAATTTATTATTGGCCACAATTGCAGCAAGATGTGAAGAAGTTTGTGCAGAGTTGCAGAGTATGTCAGATGCCGAAAGGAGTGAAGCAAAATATAGGGTTGTATCAGCCATTACCTGTACCAGAGAAGCCTTGGGAGGATATCAGTATGGACTTTGTTCTTAGTTTACCAAGGACACAGCAGAGACATGATTCAATTTTTGTAGTAGTTGACAAATTTTTGAAGATGGCACATTTCATTCCCTACAAAAAGACTAATGATGATGTTCATGTAGTAGAATTTTTTTTCAGAGAAGTGGTGAGGCTACATGGTTTGCCAAAGACCATAGTTTCAGATCAAAATACTAAGTTTGTTGGATATTTCTGGCGGACATTATGGAAGAAGTTGAAGATAGATTTGAAGTTCAGTTCATCACATCATCCACAGACTGATGGACAAACAGAGGTGGTGAATAGAAGTTTGGGAAATCTATTGAGATGTTTGGTTGGAGATAAACCAACAAGATGGGATTTGATTTTACCACAGGCAAAATTTGCATACAATAATTTTGTCAATAAGAGCACTGGTAAATCACCATTCCAGATTGTATATGGAAGTAGTCCAAGAAATGCATCTGAGTTGAGAAAGATAGATAAAGGAGAAATACGTAGTGCTGAAGCTGAGGATTTTGCAGAACATTTGAAGAACATCCATGAGGAGGTGAGGAAGCATATTACCAAGATGAATGTGTAGTATAAGACTAAGGCAAATGAGAAAAGGAGACATAAGGAATTTCAGGTTGGGGATGAAGTCATGGTTCATTTGCGAAAGGAACAGTTTTCAGTTGGTACATATAACAAGCTGAAAATGAAGACGTTTGGACCATGTAAGATACTGAAGAAACATGATTCAGGAAATGCATATGAGGTAGGATTGCCTACTGAGCTGAATATTTCACCAGTGTTTAACATTTCAGATTTGACAGAGTATCATGGAGGTGTTGAACATGAGGTTGCAGCAGCACAGTGGAGTATTCTAGCAACCAGTTCAGATATCAAGGAGATTGAAGACATACTAGATAGTCGTGTTGGCAGAAGCACAAGGAATAGGACATATGAAGAGTATTTGGTCAAATGGAAAGGACGACCTGTTGAAGATTCATCATGGCTAACAAAGGAGGAGGTTAACCATCTTGGTTTTCCTCTGCACACTTGAGTCATGACAGGGTCACTTCTCAAATTACCCCGGGTGTCTGATGCAGGAGCATCCTGGGTGTAAGAGCAATCTTGCATCACCCAAAAATATTTCTATTTTTGTATTCAATAAGGGCTATCTTGTGCAGAGTTGCTATTTATGGAAACTTGTTATTTTTAGTAAGTTGGTCTTGTGATCTCGGAATGTCTAATTTTAGATATGGAGGTTCATCTCAGTCATATCAGCCTGCCAGCAAAGTTTCATGGCTAGATCAGGTGTAGTTTTGAAGATATTGAAGATTTTCAGTATTGGCAGCAAGGTACAGAAACTTCAAACTCAGTTTTGAAGGCTTTAGAGGCCTCGGATGAGGTTGAAAATTTGGGTGACGGGCACTTTTCTCAAGCCAAGCCTATAGAGCACTTCGTGGCATTTCCAAAATGGGGTTATAATAGCCAATCGGGTCAATGGGTGATGACTTATGGTCTTCAGAAGTTGGGTCACCTGAAATGGTTGAAAAATAATTTTTCTTCAAAATTCTGTTTGGGTTTCAAACTCATTTTGAGCCGACTTTGATGTAATAAATTGTAAAATAAAATAATTCTAAGTTTGGTCGGCCCTAAGGGCTAAATTTCTAGAACCTTCTCGGGCGGTGGAAATTGCCTATATAAAGAAGGCCCATAGTGTTGTCTAGGGCAGTTCTAGGTAGTAGATCTGGGTATTGATTCGAGGATTTTTCCTACAGAATATTGTAAGGGAATGCCCATGTGGCTTTGCATATTGTAATTCTGAAAGTTTGTAATTCCACATTTGTGGAGATAATAAGAAGCCAATTTTCTGTTCTTGCATATTATTGTTGTTGTTTTCTCTATTTCTGTTATGTGTTTGTCATACTAAGGGGAGCACCCTTCATCACTTATGGTCTCCAGAAGTTGGGCCACCTGAAATGGCAGAAAATAATTTTCCTTCAAAATTTTTGTTCCGGTTTCAAAAGTTATTTTGAGCCGACTTTGATGTAATAAATTGAAAAATAAAATAATTCTAAGTTGGGTCGGCCCTTAGGGCTAAATTTTTGGAACCTTCTCGGGTGGTGGAAATTGCCTATATAAAGAAGGCCCGTAGTGTTGTCTAGGGCAGTTCTGGGTAGTAGATCTGGGTATTGATTTGAGGCTTTGTCCTACAAAATATTGTAAGGGAATGCCCATGTGGCTTGCATATTGTAATTCTGAAAGTTTGTAATTCCACATTTGTGGAGATAATAAGAAGCCAATTTTCTGTTCTTGCATATTATTGTTGTTGTTTCTATATTTTTGTTATGTGTTTGTGGTATTAAGGGGAGTACCCTTCATCAATAGATCCTTAAGAGACTATCTATTAGATAGGTATCTTTATTACTATAAAATCTTGAGCCTTGAATATTTGACCTATATAGCCCTTTTATGAAGGTTTGGTTGTAGTTGTTATTTTCATTGATGCCAACCCTCTGTCTTCTTGAAGTTGAGAGCTTCTTCATATACATTGTGGTGTTGACCTTTTCTTTCAATCTTCTACTTTTTCAAATGTTTTAGTTGTTTGATATAATGGTGTCATTGATGATTAAGATGTCATCCCTATGCTGACATGGTTGTAAAGATGTAGAGATTTTATTGAAGGTATGATGTATAGCTAACATGTTGTTGTTGTGGTATTGGTATGATGTACGAGGTAGAATCTTGTGCAAGTGATTGATCGCCGATAGTATTCTCTATTGTGGATGTCCACCTACTTGGCATTGATCTCTACACTATGCTTTGTTTCTAGTTGTGATAAATATATGGTTTTGTTTCTTCTAGTAAAGGTATTTCATCGCAATGAGATGTTTTTGTTTTGTTTCTTGTTAGATTAATGTCAACCCTCTTTTGTGTTGACAATTATGTGTGTCGTTGATCAAAGTTGGAATTGAGTAATGGGTGCAAGGATGTTATCATATTGAGATAACAATTAGAAGTACATGACATTGTTGAAATAAGGATTAGAAGCATGACATTGGTATGGATGGTTTATGATGCTACAAGAAGTTGTATTATCTCTCTCATTTCTCTTAAAGATAAATTCTTGCTTCAAATATTTTTTAATCATTGAAGAATGTGTTTTCTGAGAAGTGCTTTAGTAAATACCTATAATAATGATAGGTAGTCCTTTGTGGTTGATGATGTGGAATTATGGTTTAGAACATATATTTAATATTCCATGGATTTTAACTTCTACCTTTTTAGGTACCTGGCATTTCCATTGATATCTCTAATGCATGTGGTGTATTGGTTGTTTGGATAGCTATCAAACCTAGTCCTAAAAATGTCATGCATTTATCTATAGTATTGATGTTTCTTGTGTCACATCTTGGAGGGAAGAATTATAATATTTTTTCAGTGCCTTAATTTAATTTTTTGGGTGTAAAGGTGCACCAAAAGTATGTCATTGATTATATGCTTTGTAACTATGTTTCCATCACCTTACATTTATGAATAAATTAATTATAGATTGGTTTACACATCTTGGATCATTGAGGAAACATGAAATATTTTCTTAGAAATAATTTTATATATTTTGAAAAGAAACATCTATATATGATCTACTTAGAAATGATTGAGTACTTTGGTTTTTAATTATGTCTAGAGTTGGTTTTAGAGTTATTTGTGGCTATCTAGCTAATGGGGTTCTCTATCTTGATTATGTCACATGTTCAGATAGTTTTATTGGATGATATGTTCATTTTTATTTATGTTGCACCCTATCATGTGTAGATCCACATTGGGTTGTTTCATGTTGAAGAAGTGTTTTGGGTTAAGTAGTGGTTGCTACATATTGTTACTATATTTCTAACATTTGAGGATGTGTGCCAAATGTGTTTAATGTTTGGAATCACCTTGGATATTGTACTATGATGTTTTAGGTCCCCTCTGTCATTTAGATAGGACTTTTTTCAACATAATTATCTTTGGTGATTGACCTGTTGGGATTACCCCTCATCCCTTATTATGCCAACCTAATTGATTCTTAGCAATTTGATTTGGATGGTATAATGTAGAAAAGATCAAATCAGTGTAAAAAGGTTTGAAGTGATAAATATGTGAATCTAATATAGAAAATGTGTGTGGTGAGATTCTTGATGTAGAAACATCAAATGGTTGCTTGCGATAATGAGTTGAGAGTATCTACATTCAAGGGAAAATATTGGAAGCAATATGTTGAAGGCTTCTTCATTTTAATTCATCTTATATATCATGTGTTGAGATAGTGAGTCTCATCTATAGGTCCTTACTGTATCTTTCCCTAGAGAAGTGATCTGTAGTTTACAATTCCTTAGTATATTTCCATAAGATAGTGAGTCTTGACTACAAGTCTCGCAATGAGCCTCTTGTAATACTTTTCATATCATGTAAGATATTAAGATATTCTCCTTGTGTTTTTCCCTCATTAGATTTTCCAAATAAATATCACGTTCTGTTGTACATTAGTGTTGATGTTTTATTCTTCATTTTTTTTGTTTATTTAATATTTTTAGAATTAAAGTAAAATTTTGATATTGTTAAAGACTAGTTCACCTCTCCCCTTTTAGTATTCAGGTGTGTTAAAAAATTCATACTAGAGAGAGGTTATTTTGGAGTAATATTAGCCACTTGAGGAAGGTTCAAAATGGAAAATGACTAATCTAACAAGACTTCTATGTTTGATGATTCAAACTTCACTCACTAGAAAGTAAGAATGGAATCGCATTTGTCCTCATTAGAATTCGGTGTTTTTAACTCTACCAAAGTGGTTATATTCCTCCTATTGGTCCTACTATAGATGCATCAGAGATCAGGTCTTATAAGAATAATGGTGGATGACCATTTCAAGGGTCATTCTAAAAGATACATTCTCTATATAGGATGAAGAAGATGGTTTTGATACTTAAATATGCGTACAAAATAAAATAAATATTCAAATGAAATTCTTATTTTGATGAATAAATTTTCTTATTTACCCAAGATAATCCAATTTATTATTTTATTTTTAAAATTAATTATAATCACATTCCATTATTTTTCACTTATTAAAATGTAATATCTTATTATGTGATTTTGATAATGGTTCCCATTTATTACTTGATAAATATTGAAACTTGAACAAAAATATTTGTAATGAAGCATCAAGTAAGACTATTATATTCTTGATATGCTATGTTGGTTGTGGATTATTCCCTTTGATCTTCAACTTGCAGATTTACACTTTGGTGGATAATGTAAATGAAACTCTGACTCTATCACCACTCCAAAGTCCACAAGGAAGAGGGCCAACTGACAAGGATCAAAGGATCCTTCTACTCTTTGAGCTTCAATGCTTAGGCGGGTGTACCCTTGACTCACTTCTTCAAAGGAGTCTCAAAATGATGTATACAATGCTCAACACAAGTCTATAAAAGGTTTATCAAATGAATGTTTATGTTTGTGTGGTTGTTAACCATGACTTCAAGAGAAGGGACCAGTGCCTTATCCCAGGGCTAAGAGTCATCCAACCGTATACTTCAACTAAATATCTTAAGTCAAACATAATGGAAACTAGGGTAAGTGCTTTGCCTATTACCCCTTTCCCTCAAGGATAAGGACATCAAATTCTATACCTGGCTGCAAACTCACTGAATTCGCCTAGAAGGCTTTAATCCTAACTTTTTTAGGAACTCAAAGATAAATTCAAAATACTCTTTGTTTACCATACTTTAACACACTTTGTGACATTAACATATATGAGCTCAGAGACAAGCAAGAAGACATACACAAGATACAAGATTGGGATTCAAGAATGTTTTCCTTAACACAATCAGGATCAGCATATAATTGGCATGACACCAAGATGAGAAAAAGGCACCAAATTAGACCTCTATCTGTATATTACTGTAAAAAACCAGGGACCAAAAGAAACAAGATTTTGGAACCCTTGCAAAATCCAAAATTCTGCAACATATACCACTAGCTGCCTTGGGATCCTCAAGATCGGATGCAACAAGCTTCAGACAGCTAGGGTTAGGGTTTCAACCACCCAACCTGTTGGAAACGGTCTAAAAAGTTATTACAGGGGTGGGAAACACATCAAAATCAGGAAAGAGGAAACTAGAACTGATCCACAATCATGAAAGTCTTCTCTGCAAGTACAAGGGATCACAAAACTAGGCTCAAAAGGACACCCTACAACATGCCTTGAGCAAACAACTGCAATGGTACAAGCTCTGCAAATGATCCAGCCACACCCTAGACCACACCGCAAACAACAAACCAGTCAAATCTCACTAAACAGGGTCATTTCTGCAATGAATAACAATGACCCACATTTAAATCATCATCACCTTTAAAACACAGCCATTAGATCATTTTCTTTCATGGGTTTATGATTTTCCTCTAAAAGTGGCCCGACCAGACTTAGCGAACTGGCGATAAAGGACCCTCACAAATTCGCTAAACACTTCATGCCTTCACTAAACACTTAGCGACCTCCCGACCATCATTCATGCAATCACCAGACAAACTAGCAAATCACCCTTATCTTTCCACGAATGCGCAACCACATTAAATTTTTCGGCACCGTTAACTTCTTTATCCACTCCACCAAACACTAGACTGCACTTGGGCCCGCTAGATACCACATGTCGCTATTTCATTTGCAGTTCACACTCGGTCATACTGACATGGGACCCACTTTCCTTAGGTGTCAAGATGAATGGCTGGCGTAAGATCTCATAGCTCTGACAAATCACATGAGAACTTACACCGACCGTTAGATCTATCCTTGTCATAGACCCTTCTAACAATGGCCCCATTTCTGAGCACATCCACATTGACTAATAGGAACATAGAAACTAAGCACCACATGGTAGATAGTCCCATTGAGCATAACAGGCAACCTGGCAAAATGGAATAAAATTTGACGGATGGTGCATGATCGCAAAGGCTTGGAATATTCCTTGTGATCATACACCGACCGTTAGATTAAAAGCTTTGAACACGGGCCCTCTGACATAAACCAACTCATCAACATGCAGATGAATGAAAACCCACCAACTCAGAACAGCGTGGCACATAAGAACTACCTGGAAAATAGGACCCACCGCACAAAATGCATACCTCTATAACAAAAGCCAATGGGCCCACTTGACAAACCTCATCACCACCTACTACCAGGACCACACCCATTTCTACCAATAGACCCAAGGACACCTGGCAAGCAGTCGCATGATCACATAGCCAAAAACTAGTCTATGCGATCATGCGATAGCCAATCACAAGCTGCCACATCATCACCTCCGGGACCACTACCAAAGAAGCCTTACCCTTTCGGAGGATCAGACAGTTGTCACAAAAGCGCATAGCCTTGACAAATCCTTCACGCTTTAATGACAACTGTTGATGCTCTGACACGTCAGGACCCTCTGCCTAATCCGAGAACTAGGTCCCACCACACATCGCACTTGCGCACTAAAGCAAAGTAAACTGCTAGGTAGCTGAATAGAAACTGGGACCCGCACGGCTAGGTGGCAAGCGGTCGCATGATCGCATGTCAAAAAATTCTAACATGCGGCCATGCGATAGCCAATCAGGAAGAGACTGGACCTACCATCCACGTCAGACCTGTTCAGTTAAAACATAGTCAAAAACACACAAAGTTTTTGGCACCAAAAGACAAGTGCATAAAATCTTGAAGGCAAAGGGTCGAAAACAACACAGGTTTTTAGCAAAAGATCAAAAACACATAGAAATTTTGAAAACACTGTGGGTTTTTGATACTATGGTAGATTTTGAAAACATTTCCTACAGAGCATGAAATTTGACTAACTTTTTGGGTTTTATGATTCAGCACGTGCAAATTGGACCAGAGCTTGGTGACAGCACAAGGAACATAGGTTAGGGCACAAACCATGAAACACTTGTAGGGAGGAGGCCATTTTCAAAGGATTTCGCTATGATAGAAAAATGGCCTAACATGCTAAATTGTTAAAAAATTTAAAAGAGGTCAACAAAGTAATGGAGGAATAAGATGAAAACTAGTGCATGTACAAGATAACAACCATGCAATGAAAAATATCAAGTCCCACAAATTCCCTTAAACCAAATCTTGAAAGGGTCCTATCTATACACAATCCAAATCATGATTAGTGTAATATTAATAAAAAATGGTAACAAATTATAATTTTGATTCTCACATGGCCACAAGTTTGCACAAATATTTTGATAAAGATAAAACATAGAAAAAGGACCCAAACCTATTACAAAATAGCTATAATGAAAAAAAAAAGTCTCGCCAAAAGTGGGACTTGACTTAAAAATTAAAATTAAAATAATAAGAACAAAATAGAAAGAATAATTAGAGCAGGAACAAAAAAAAAAAAAACAAAGATAACAGAGGAATAGTAGGAAGCATCTACATATTAGCAACATGGTTAAGGCCACCAATGGCATGCTACTCACAATCAAGAAATTCTAGTTTCTCCTCAAAAAATCCTCCTTAGATTTATTTTCTTTGTGTCTTATTGTTGACAGGAGTATCTACAGTATGATAAATTAATTTACCTTTAGCGTCATACTTTTTTTCTTAGGTTCTATTCACAAGTCTATTTTGAGAAGTTTGGGTTTATGCTATTTTGATCAAATCCACTAAGTTTTTAGATTTTCTTTTATCTAGTTTAGATTTAAACACATGTAAAGTGGCATTATTATTCTTGATTATTTTTTGTTGACTGATGTTATTTCCTTTATGTTACTAATTATGTTTTCCTATTTCATTTTAAGGGAATCCACTTCTTTTTTTAAGTGTCTCCATTTGTCAAATTTCTCTACAAAACTTTTGAATTTCTTGAACACATCTTATTTAATCTTCTAATACTACAAAAGTTGTACTTCAAGAATAGTGAAAGCCTCCAATTTGTGAATTTTTCTCTTAACCACATGCTATTATGAAAGATGTTGTTTTATAATGTCATTTTGTATATAAATGGCTTTGAAAAAGGTATCGAGTTTCTTATTGATAGGTAGGTAGGTATCATCTGGTCTACTGACCAAACCATCTATCATGTAGCTACTACCGAGACTAGCTACATTCTTGGTTCTCATCTCCTTGCACACACACTCACCCTTAATTCCATCTAAGCGCTTTCCACCTTGAATAATAACATGAACTCTTGCAGAGGTGACAAGGTAATCAAATATGTTTTACTCTACTTATTTAGGGGTCTTGTAAGTATTTCTTCTTGCATCTCCTTTATTGATCTCATAAATCCTTCACAAAATAGGGCTAGCCCTATTAGGTCTCCTATTATGGTAAAATAGGACTTTTACCCCAAATTGGACCCTCTAACTTAATCATGGATTCTTGGTTCATTAGCCAACCTCTCAAGGATTTTTGAGTTTTTAGGGTTCCACCCTTTCGTAGAAGGCCCTAACCAAAAATAGGTATTTTGGGAGGGTTTTAGGACTTCTCTTATTGCATGTCTTATCTGCAAGTGTTGGGTAACCAAATTAATTGGTTAGACCCTATCCTCTTGACCATATCTTGGAAATATCCTTTTCTTTGACTTCCAAGCACCAATTTGTCACTTCATGCACACCCCTACAAGTTATCACCATCATGGCTCAGTCTTTCCTAGCTGGTCTCACCATAGGCTCGCCTAGAGAAAGACATTGAAAATACTTCCCATGCTTTCCAGGGCCCATGATTCTATACATAATACATGGATTCTACTCACTATCCCCAAAATGTCATATATATTGAATGGTGGGTCTCCATTTCACACAATCTCCTCGTTTGAACTAGTGAATAGAGGAAACACAAAGTATTTAAGAAAAACAAAGAAAGAAACACAAACTCCTAAAATAATGACACAAAATGAAAGGAAATACACTAATCCAAGATCTCCATTAATTTCAATTCATAATACAATCCAAAACATTCTTCTGCAATTAACTGATCACAAAGACAAACTCTCATACATTGTTCAACTCTCCAAAATCAAATCTATGTACATCTGACTATTCAATCTCTGAATTTCATCCAAATTTGACTTAAATAGGTCAGGTTTTGTCTTAGGTTTCCATTAGGGAACTCCTAGGTCATTTCAGAGTGTTTGGATAAAGTTGTCCGAGCAACTTTGAAAAGTTGTAAAAGTTGCTAAGAAACTTTTTGCAACATTTTTACAACTTTTACATTTTTCAAATCAACTAACTTTGGCCAAGTCTTAGGTTATTGCAACTTGGAGGCTTAAGTGTTAAAGTCTCTCTCTTGGTTATTTGTATTTAGATGATGTCATCATGATGTCATTGGGTCTAGGGTGTGTTAGAGGTCATGTTAGGAACTAAAATGGAGTCTAGGTTGTCTGAACAACTTTGAAAAGTTGCAAAAGTTGCTAAGCAACTTTTTGTAACATTTTTACAACTTTTACATTTTTCAAATCAACTAACATTGGCTAAGTCCTAGATTTCCCTAGACTCCATTTTAGGTCCTAACATGACCTCTAACACACCCTAGACCTAATGAAATCATGATGATATCATCTAAATACAAATAACCAAGCAAGAGATTCTAACACTTAAGCCTCCAAAATGCAATAATCTAAGACTAAGGCCTATATCTAGACCTTTCATCCCTATTGGATTACACACTGTGGTCAAGATGACCTAATGAAAATACACACATTCCATTGATGGCTTAAAAATACATAAAAAATGGATTGGACCAACCAACCCTTGGGTGCTCCTTTACCATTCTCCCACTCTACACAAAGAGTATCTAAGGTACAGTAGGGGATATTAAAGAAGGATCAATACATAGTTGTTTAAAGTTTCTCTCCTCCACCCAAGTAGCTTTAGATTATGGGTCATCTCTCCACTATACTAGATGTTCCATGTAGACCTTATGTCTAGTCTACTTCTTCACCCTAGACTCCAAGATCTTCTCTCCTTGAGGCTTGGTCTTAGGAGGTATGGCTACTATGCTGACATCTGAAAGAACCTCCTAACTATTTTGACTCATCTCTGACAATGGTCCCTTGTACTTGACCAGGTTTGAATAATGGTGAGATGGCTAGATCTGAAGGAAGGTCCACTTTATATGCATTGGGGGCCCCATACTTGGCCAGAATATTCCATGGTCCTACCCTGTTCATCTGTAACTTGGTAGGTACTCCCATTTGTAATCTAGAATTGTTCAAATCAACCATCACATATTCACCTAATTCAAATTGGACACTTCTCTTCCTTTCATCCACCAAGTGGCTTTTGGCTTTTGAGTTGCTTCTACTAGGTTCCTCTTGACTTTCTCCTGTATTTCTTTCATATTTTGGGAGTATTCCTCTACATGGCCACTCCTATATTCTATACTCCCTAGATCTCTGAGTTCATTCACTCCTCTTGGGTGCATCCCATATACTATTTCAAAAAGGCTCTTACCAGTTGTCTGGTTGACACTATTATTATAGGCATACTCTTCTTGAGGGAGGACTAGGTCCCATGTTTTCCCATACTCCTTGGTTAGGCACTTAATTAAGTTACCCAATACTCTATTAATAACTTCAGTTTGACCATCTATTTTTGGATGGTAAGCTAAACCAAAAGATAAGTATGTACCCAATCTTCTCCATAGGGTCTTCCAAAAATGGACCATAAACTTGGCATCCATGTCTGACATAGTGCTAAGAGAAAGTCAATGGATTCTCACAACCTCCTTGAAGAAGAGATGAGCTATGTGGCTAGCATCATGAGTTGTTTTACAAGGGATAAAGCGACTCATCTTTCTAAATCTATCTACCACCACATAAATGTTATCTAGCCCTCTCTTGGTCTTAGGACACCCCACTATCAAGTCCATGATGATGCACTCCCATGGCCTATTAGGAATGGGAAAAGGCTAATATAGGAATACATTTCTTATCCCTCCTTTGGATTTTATGCATATAAGACATTGTTCTACATATCTTCTCACATCCCTAGGAAGTTTAGGTCAATAATAGAATCTTTGGACTAACTCCATGGTCTTGTTGATGGAAAAATTACCACTAAGACTCCCCATTGTGCTTCTCCTAATTGATTTTTTCTCTCTTCGATCCCCTAGGAACACATAAATGATTCCTCTTAAATAATAAACCACTATGCAAGGTGTATTCTACAAATTGACTATGAAAATAGTTATGAAAATCAAAGCATACCTTGTAAGCCTATGAGAAGTTGTCATCATCCTTATGGAGGTCCATGAAGCTATCTATACCAATTCTTTGGAGTTGGACTTCCTTGATTGTCACCAACCTCCTACTCAATGCATTTGCCACCTTGCTCATTTCTCCATTCTTGTGCTTGATAGTAAATGTGAAGGCTTGTAGATACTCCATCCATTTTAAGTGTTTATTGCTTAGATTTTATTATGTATTGATGTAACTTAAGGCTTGGTTGTTTGTGAACACCACATGCAAATTATTTAGGAAGGAGGTAGTACCTCCATTTCATAAGTGACTGGACTAAGGCATACAGTTCTAAGCCATACATTGAATATATATTCTTAGCCTCATTAAGATTCTCACTAACGAAGGATATGGGCCTATCTTCTTGACTTAACACCCCTCAAACTACTATCCCACTTGCATCACATTCCAAAGTGAACAACTTATCAAAGCTTGGCAGTAGGAGGATAGGTTGGGTGGCTACTTTTTGTTTCAACTTCTCAAATGCTTTTCTTTCTTCTTGTGTCCATTTTAACTTGGTCTTCAATCCAATTTTTATGGCATCTAGCACTAGTGCACAAATGCCATTGAAATTCCTTATGAATTTCCTATAAAATTGGGCAAAGCCATGAAAACTTCTAACTTCTGTCTATATGGTTGTTGTAGGCCAATTTAGGATGGCTTGCACCTTACTTGGATCCATCTTCAATGTACTCTTAGACACTAAAAATCCAAAGTAGACAAGTTCTTTCTTGAGGAACTTGCATTTTTCCAAATTAATAGCCAATTGTTATTCATGGAGTCTTTTAAGTACAATCTCCAAATTTTTTAGGTGTTCCTCTTTTGTCTTTCTAAAAATAAGTATATCATCAAGATATACTACCACAACTCTTCCTCTATAGTCCTTTATAACTTCATTCATCAATCTCATGAATGTCCTAGGGGTATAAGTAAGCCCATATGGCATCACAAGCCACTCATACAACCCTTCAGTGGTTTTGAAGGTTTTCTTCCACTCATCCCCATCCTTTATCCTAATTTGATGGTATCCACTTTTGAGATCCAACTTAGTGAATTATTGGGCTCCTCCTAGGAAATCCATTAGATCCTCTATCCTAGGTATAGCAAATCTATATCTAATAATTATCCTATTTATTTCCCTTGAATCAATTCAAAGTCTCCACTTACCACCTTTTTTGGATTCTAAGACCACCGGTACTACACATGGACTGATGTTCTTCTTTATTATCCCTTGATCAAGTAGCTCCTATATTTTCCTTTCCAATTCTTGGTTCTGCTCTAGGGTGAGCTTGTGGGTTTCTTTATTTGGTAATGAGGCTCCTAGTATAAAATATATTTGATGAATTATAGACCTCTTAGGGGGTAGGGCTTTTGGTGTCCCATCATTGAATATGTCCTTGTATCTCCCAAGAAAATCTTGGATCTCCACTGGTATAGGTTCTTGGCTAGGCTTATCCATTTCCTTGGGTTTTACAACTATAGCATACCCCTCACTGTCTCCTTCTTGAAGTGTATGCAATAGTTCATTTCCACTACTAAGAAACACACTAGGGGTTTTTGTATTTACTTCATCGTCATCCATTAAGGACTAGATTTTGAATTTCCTCCCATCTTTCTTGAAGGTAACTATGTTTCCTCTTCCATCATACATGGCTTCTCTATCATATTTCCATGGTCTGCCTAAAAAGAGATGGCAGGCATCCATGGGTAGCACATCACATAGAAATTTGTCTTTGTATCCTCTAATAGATAATTCAACCCATGTCTTCTCATTCACTAGGACAATTTTCCCTTATTTCAACCATGTCACCTTGTAGGGGTTTCTATGGGGTACCTTAGTCAAATTGAGCTTCTTGATTGCTTCCTCTATTATGATGTTGTCTATGGAACCAGAATCCACAATCACTTTTCACACCTTACCCATGATCTTGCATCTAATTCTAAAGAGGGATCTTATTTGTTTTGGCTCTTCTTTCACTGGTTGTCTTATTAACACCCTTCTAAATATGAGGTTCTCTCACATCTATGACTCTATATGGCTAACTTCTGGTGAGTTGACTCTTGATGTGTCCTCTTGAGCATATGCCACTCTCTTCTCTAAATTGGAAGAAGATTCCTTCTCTGGACACCTATATTCTAGATATCTCATCTGTCCATAGTTGTATCACTTCATGCTAGCAAAGTAAGAACTATTTCTTCTTGCACCTCTTCCTTTATTAGAACATCCATGAGTACCTCTACCTCTACAATAGTTTCCTCTAGAAATTGTCTCACCTCTTTTCTCTACAAGCTTAGACTATCATTGGCTTCTCTAATCAATCCCTCTTCCTTGGTGACCACCTTTGTGACCCCTTTGGTCTCTTCCTCTACCTCTATTTCTTGAGCTTGAGTCTTTCTTCCTCTTACTCTTTTCCTCTATCTTGAATGCTAATTGATAGCACTAACGTATTGTTTTAGGAATTAGGAGACTGATCTCCTCTTGGATAGACCATTTCAAACCATTAATATATATGGAAACCTTGATGCTTTCTTCTTCTACCACCTTGGAACTTAGGCATAACTTTTGGAACTCCTCGATGTAGGTGTTAACATCATTCTCCTTTTTTCCTTATAATTTGCCTCCCTTTATGTAGTTGACTTTCATAATCCTCTCACATATAGACTTCCCTAACCTTGGCCACTATTCCTCTCTATGTGTCTATGGGGTTTTTCCCTTCTTTCTCCCTCTTTGTTTGGACAAAATTCCACCAGGTAAGACCAAAGTCTCTAAATCTTAACTTGGATACTATCACCTTCTGAGTTCACTAATTCCATCACATTCAAATTTATTCTCCATGCCATCAATCCAATCAATGAATGAGTTAGGCTCTATTTTGCCACTAAAAAGTGGTACACCCTCTAATAATTTTCCACTTAGGGCCTTAAATGCTTTTAGGAAAGGTTCTTTCTCCATTGGATCTGGTTTAGGTACTTCATCTTCCACTGACTTATCCTTTCCTTCCTTCTCATCTATCCTCTCATTTACCTTCTATGTTATATCTTCTATTGCTTCCAACTTCTTGGCTAGTTGGTCTAATCTTTCCCTAAACTACCTATTTTCTTCCTCCCGGTCTTCTATCTTCTTGGCCAATTTTCCATTGGTCACCATCCTATAAGATCTACTAGATTCACACTCTGACATGCACTTACTTTACCAAATCTTGTTGGACTTTGATAATAATCAGATAGGGAGGTTGGATGAGCCAATCACTAGGTCATGCCTAGGTCTCACAAGTGACCTTGAGGTACTCTATCCCAACACCTACTGACCTATAGGATCTCCTTTTGTGTCTTGATCCCCTAGTCTACTAACCAACCCAGCTATCATGTAGCTACTACCAAGACTAGCTAAGTTCTTGGTTCTCTTCACCTTTCACACACACTGACCCTTAGTGCCATCTAAGGGATTTTGATCTCCAATACTAATATGAACTCTTGCAGAGGTGACAGGGTTGTCAAATAATTTTTACTCTTCCTATTTAGGGGTCTTGGAAGTCTTTCTTCTTGCATCTCCTTTATCGATCTCATAGATCCTTCACAAAATAGGGCTACAAGGAAAAGCCCCTATTAGGTCTCCGATTTTGGGAAAATAGATTTTTTTCCCCAATTCATACCAAGGGACCCTACAACTTAATCATGGATTCCTATTTCATTATCCAACCTCTCAAGGATTTTTGAGGTTTTAGGGTTCCACCCTTCTGTACAAGGCCCAAACTAAAAATAGGTGTTTTGGGGGGGGGTTTTAGGACTTCTCTAATTGCATGGATTGTCTGCAAGTGTTGGGAAACCAAATGGATTGGTTATACCCTCTCCTCTTGACAAGATCTTGGAAATATCCTTGTCTTTTACTTCCAAGCACCAATTTGTGGCTTCATACACACCCCTGCAAGTTATCACCATTTGGGCTTAGTCTTTCCTAGTCGGGCTCACCATAGGCTTGCCTAGGGCAAGACATTGAAAATACTTCCCATGATTTTTAGGGCCCATGATTCTATCCAAAATATTTACATGGATTCTACTCACTATCCTCAAAAGGTCATACATATTGAACAGTGGGATAGTGAGCTAGGTCTCCATTTTACATAGTGTCCTAGTTTGAACCAATGAACAGAGAAAATATGAAGTATTTAAGAAAAATGAAGAAAGAAACACAAAATCCTAAATTAATGACACAAAATAAAAGGAAATAAAATAATCTAAGATCTCCATTTATTTCAATTCATAATACAATCCAAAACATTCTTCTACAATTAGCTGATCACAAAGACACACAAACTCTCATAAATTGTTCAACTCTCCAAAATCAAAGCTTTGTACATCTAACTATCAAACCTCGGGATTTGGTCCAAATTTGACATAAATAAATAGAGGTTTGTCTTAGGTTTCCAATAGGGAACTCCTAGGTCACTTTAGGGTGTTTGGATAGAATTGTCCGAGCAACTTTGAAAAGTTGCAAAAGTTGCTAAGCAACTTTTCACAACATTTTTACAACTTTTACATTTTTCAAATAAACTAACTTTGGCTAAGTCCTAGACTAATATAGACTCCATTTTAGGTCCTAACATGACCTCTAAAACACCCTAGACCCAATGAAATCATGATTACATTATCTAAATATAAATAACCAAGCAAGAGACTTTAACACTTAAGCCTCCAAGATGCAATAACCTAAGACTAAGGCCTATATCAAGACCTTTCATCCCTATTGGATTACACACTATGGTCAACATGACCTTATGGAAAATACATACATTCCACTAATGGCTTAAAGCACAAAAAGAAAATGGATTGGACCAACCAACCCTTGGGTGCTCCTACGCCACTTATCCCCTTTTGATGCATGAGTTGCATTTATGGATCCCCTTCATGGGACTTATAAGAATAGTTGTATATGATCTATGACTAGTTGATGTCCCTAAAGAAAAATTATTATTACATTTAATTAAATAGAAAAAAATAAAGGGGTAAATTATATTAATGTGAGCTCATCTAGAGATTAGTGGCCTTTAAGGGTGTGCTAGGGAAGGAGAGATATTTTTTTCCCCATTCTTTGGTTTTAGTGGAGAATATAGAAAATTAGGGTCTTAATCATGAGAGTTAAGGATGATTCATCCTCATTAGTAGATGTAAAATTAGGACCTCAAGTGGGTTTCATAAAGGGGACCTTTCATGTTTCAGATTCATTAGGAGAAGAGGAAGGGTCCTCAAGATAAGTTTTGACATAGATTATCAAAGGAGAGCTAAAATACATAGAGAATTGAGTTTACGAGAATTTTTCATTTTACAAGGGAACGATAATAGATCATGATTTGAATACTCACAACTAAGGTTATGGATAAGTTGTAGTGATAAAAGGAAATGTGATATCCCTTAGTGTAGGGAAAGATATTTCTCTTTCAACAAAATGTTTTTCACATGATCTTCGAAGGAATAATGGAGCCAAAAATAAAAATTCATTCTAACATAATTCTAGAAATGTTTGAGCATAGGAAAGAGGTAGGAGTGAAATATTATATATCAATTTTCCAACATGACATATTACATCATATGAGCTTCTGCAATCTTTATCATACACCCAATAGATCTTCATTATTGAGACCATTCTACAATCTATTTATTTTCTCACTCCTCCTTTAGAACTAATTCATCACTTCTTGGTAATTTCCATCCACTTATTTAGTAATGTGAACTTGTTAGAAGTAATAAAATAATGGAAACAAGATAAAAAAGATAACCCAAGAAAGTGAAGTGCAAGAAAGATTTTACCATAAACCAAATGTGAGAGAGTTTGCAAGATCAAACACCAAAACCAAGGTAATACTCCAAGAATCCAATAAGAGCCAAGAGATTTTTGTAAGGGGAAAAGAAAAGAAAAACCCCCCGTGTATTATGAATGAGACATGAAAATCCTAAGAGAGAGAGAGAGAGAGAGAGAGAGAGAGAGAGAGAGAGAGAGAGATAGAATATGAGCAAGAAGTTCAATACAATATGATAGAACTAGTACGAGAGAAATTTTGTGTAGAAAATGTGTGAGAAAATTGTGTCAAGTGTGTGGAGAAACATCTCTTAAGTAGAGATTACTGAAGGAGTTTTCATGTTATTCCCTATGTGAATGAGTTCCACATTCATACAAGTGTGTGCCAAGTGTGAGCATCCTCATAAGGATGAATAAACTATTTTCCTTATTAAAGAAATTACAAAATATGAGTTGTCCTCCCACTTGGACTAGAGGACAAAATTACATGGAGAGATTCCTTTAGGAATATCCTAAAATAAATAAAAGAGGATACCTTGGTTTATCCTCAAATTAAATAAAACAACCAAGAAAAGATTACTAATTCTAACACCCCCCTTTTATCTTTACTTGGGGTGATTACATCAATGGGCATTAAACCCAAAATTTACAAAAATCTACAACTTGATCTTCAATATAAGGTAGAGATGTATTGTCTTCAAATGTGTAAGTAGTCTAACATATGTTGTACATGTATCTTTTGTAGAGCCAAGAGAAGTGGATGGTTCCTTTAAATGTGTTCAAGTGGAAGAATATCCACATCTTTAAGTAGATGTGTGATTCATAAGATTTGTGTGAATGAATTGATGTCTTGAATTTTCCTTGAAGGATCACCTGAAGCATAGAACAAAGAACAAGAACAAAAGGAAACTATCCACAAGTAGAATATCATATAACATTCAAGTTAGTGAAACTATGAAAATTTTGCATGATATTTTATCAAAAAAGAAACGGAGTTTTAAAATGAAATCAAGATAAACCAAATGGTCAACAATCCACTCTCCTATCACAAAATAAACATACTAATGCACAAAAGACCACAAACAAGGGCAACTAACAAAATCTGCATCAACACTACATCGATCTCATGGATATAGATAGTCCATTAATGAGTCATCACTGACAGTATATGGGTGATCAGTCCACAACCTGCATGACTCATGATCTAAGCAATGAAGTATGAAAACTCATCATCACATTAGTAAGTTTACAAAGAGAAATGAGAGAGACAAAATCATAATTCAAGTAGGACATCAAGAACCATAATCAAGGATACATAATAATCTAAACAAACATTAACCAAAAAAATATAGACATATGCTAAACAATAATTTGAGATAAGGATTGAGAGAGAGAGAGAGAGAGAGAGAGAGAGAGAGAGAGAGAGAGAGAGAGAGAGAGAGCATATCTCCTTTCAAGAATAATATATATACAACAAAATTTAGGAGAAATTTCAAGAGCACCATCCTCACCACAAGGAAAAAAATAACCAATGGAACAAGTTGATAAACATCAATTGAGTAAGTGCAAACCAGTGCAGCTTACAAAGGGAAAAAGTTGATAAACATCAACTAAGTAAGTGCATCCCAGTGCAACTTACAAATGGAACAAGTTGATAAACATCAACTGAGTAAGTGCAATCCAGTGCAACTTACAAATGGAACAAGTTGATAAACATCAACCGAGTAAGTGTATCCCAGTGAAACTTACAAATTAAAACAATGGATCAAATGGAACTTATAAACGATGCAACTAAGTGCATAATAGTAGATCATATAAAATATGAAAGCAAGTAATACCCAATAATTAGCCACTGGAAGACAATGTTGAAAGATTACTCACAATATTTGAACAAATTAAATTTGAGCAACATAAGTGATATAAAGTAACAATTTAATATACTAAAGAAATAAATACCCCCTAAAGATGCACTAAACCACTTTAAAAGGGCTGGTAACATTACGATGAATTGTAAATGCATGACATGATTAATTACCATTATCCTCCATAGAATTAGATGGTCGATTCACGGGCCTTTTATCCTTTTTCTTTTTAAAACAGGTATTAGTAACATGATCATCTTTCTCACAATAGGTGCAATGGGGTCTTTGATGATTTGAGTTATGATTGTTATTGCAATTATTCCTACCATTATGATGGGTATTGTTATGATTAATATAATCATTACTATGATAATTATTATTATTAGAGGTATTATTATTATATGAGCTAGGATTTTTATTTTGATGCTTAGACATAAAAGCATGTTCAGAAGATCTAAGAGTACAAAATTGCATTAACCTATCTTCTTCTTGACGTAAAAGATTTTGAAATGTGTCATAAGTTAACTGAGGAGCTAAAGTACGAATAGCAAGTTGCGAATGAATGTTAGTAATAAATTTTTGAAACTCTTTAGGAAAACACTTCTTGAGAATATAGCAATTAATCTAATATCACTTAAAGTAATGTTCACACCATTTAATTAAGTTTTGATAGCATCAAATTTAAGTAAAAATTCATCCATGGATTTAAAGACAATATACCTGAGGTCTTCCAAGTTGTCTTGGAGTTGAATCTTACGTCATTTAGTGGAGCTATCATAGGTTTCTTGCAAAATGGCCCACACTTGATGAGCTTTGGTGCAATGTCCAATCAATACATATAAGTTAAGAATAACCGAAAGACCAATTAGACAAAGAGCTTCTTCATTTTGAACCTGCCATGCATGTTTGACAGTTTGAGCAGCAGAGGAAGCTAGTTCAGTAGTGGCATCTATAGTAACTTGGAGTAAAAGTTTAAAAATAAATATAATGAGATGTGTATTTGATGAAGGGTGCTCCCCTTAATACCACAAACACATAACAGAAATAGAGAAACAACAACAATATGCAAGAATAGAAAATTGGCTTCTTATTATCTCCACAAATGTGGAATTACAAACTTTCAGAATTACAATATCCAAAGCCACATGGGCATTCCCTTACAATATTCTTTAGGACAAAGCCTCAAATCAATACCCAGATCTACTACCCAGAACTATTCTGAACTGCCTAAGACAATAATACAGCCTTCCTTATATAGGCAATTATCCACCGCTTGAGAAGGTTCCAGAATTTTAGCCAATAAGAATGACCAAACTTAGAATTATTTTATTTTACATTTTATTACATCATAGTCGGCTCAAAATAACTTTTGAAACTTGAACAGAAATTTTGAAAAAAATTATTTTCCGCCATTTCAGGTGGCCCAACTTCCGAAGACCATAAGTCATCACCAGTTGACCCGCTCGGCTATTATAACCCCATTTCAGAAATGCCACGAAGCGCTCTACAGGCTTGACTAGCGCAAGTGCTTGTCACTCAAATTTTCATCCTCATCCGGGGCCTCTAAAGCCTTCAAAACTGAGTTTGAAGTTTCTGTATCCTGCTGCCAATACCAAAAATCTTCAATATCTTCAAAACTACACCTGATCTAGCCATGAAACTTTGCTGGCAGACTTATATGACCAAAATGAACCTCCAAGAAAGAAATCAGATCATTCTGAGCACCTACAAAAATTACCAAAAATAGTAACTTCCCATAAATAGCAGCTCTGCACAAAATAACCCTTATTGAATATAAAAACAGAAATATTTTTGGGTGATGCAAGATTGCTCTTACACCCAGGATGCTCCTGCATCAGACACCCGGGGTAATTTGAGAAGTGACCTTGTCACGACTCAGGTGTGTAGAGGAAAACCAAGATGGTTAACCTCCTCCTTTGTTAGCCATGATGAATCTTCAACAGGTCATCATTTCCACTTGACCAGATATTCTTCATATGTCTTGTTCCTTGTGCTTCTGCCAACACGACTATCCAGTATATCTTCAATCTCCTTAGTGTCTGAACTAGTTGCTGGAATACTCCACTGTGCTGCTATGATCTCATCTTCAACACCTCCTTCATGATACTCTGTCAGATCTGAAATGTTAAAAACTGGTGAAATATTTAGCTCAGTAGGCAATTCTACCTCACATGCATTTACTGAATCATGTTTCTTCAGTATCCTACATGGTCCAAACTTCTTCATTTTCAGCTTGTTATATGTACCAACTGGAAACCGCTCCTTCTGCAAATGAACCATGACTTCATCACCAACCTGAAATTCCTTATACCTCCTTTTCTCATCTGCCTTAGCCTTATACTATGCGTTCATCTTGGTAATATGCTTCCTCACCTCCTCATGGATGTTCTTCAAGTGTTCTGCAAAATCCTCAGCTTCAGCACTACTTATTTCTCCTTTATCTATCTTCCTCAATTCAGATGCATTTCTTGGACTACTTCCATATACAATCTGGAATTGTGATTTACCAGTGCTCCTATTGATAGAATTATTGTATGCAAATTCTGCCTGTGGTAAAATCAAATCCCATCCCGTTGGCTTATCTCCAACCAAACATCTTAGCAAATTTTCCAAACTCCTATTCACCACCTCTATCTGTCCATTAGTCTGTGGATGATGTGATGAACTGAACTTCAAATCTGTCTTTAACTTCTTCCATAATGTACGCCAGAAATATCCAACAAACTTAGTGTCCCGATCTGAAACTATGGTCTTTGGCAAACCATGAAGTCTCACTACTTCTCTGAAAAACAATTCTGCTACATGAACAACATCATTAGTCTTCTTGTAGGGAATGAAATGTGCCATCTTCAAAAATCTGTCAACTACTACAAAAATTGAATCATGTCCCCGCTGTGTCCTCGGTAAACCAAGAACAAAGTCCATGCTGATATCCTCCCAAGGCTTCTCTGGTACAGGTAATGGCTGATACAATCCTGTATTCTGCTTCACTCCTTTCGCCATCTGACATACTCTGCAACTCTGTACAAACTTCTTCACATCTTGCTGCAATTGTGGCCAATAATAATTCTCACCAACCAAAGCAACGGTTTTATCACGACCAAAATGTCCAGCCAACCCTCCACTATGCTTCTCCTTGATGAGATTCTCCCTCATAGAACTTTGTAGAATGCACAACTGACTCCCTTTGAATAGCATATCATCCTGGATGATGAAATCCAACCATTTCGTCCTGTCTAGAGTAACAGGTTCTGTACAAGCTTTCCAAGCTTCACCAAAATCAGGATCCTCTGGATACAAATTATTGAGTTCCTTGAACCCAACCACTTCAATCTGCATTTCTGTCAGCAATAGTTTCCTTCTGCTAAGAGCATCTACAACCCTATTAGACTTTCCACTCCTGTGTTTCAAAACAAATGTATAACTCTGCAAAAACTCAACCCATTTCAAATGCCTCTGATTCAACTTTCCTTGACTATTCAAATATTGCAAAGCTTGATGATCAGTATACAAAACAAACTCCGTAGGAAGCAGATAATGTCTCCACTTCTTTAATGCCTGAACTATAGAATAAAATTCTTGATCATAAACAGAATATTTCCTCTTGGCATCATTTAACTTCTCACTGAAATAAGCAACAGGTTTACCTTCTTGGCTCATAACAGCTCCTATTGAAGTACCACTAGTATCACAATCTACTTGAAACACCTTATTAAAATCTGGAAATGCTAAAATAGGTTGTTCTGTAACTTTTTATTTCAATAATTGAAAACTCTTTTCTGCCCCATTAGTCCACTTAAACTCTTTTCTATCCCCTCTCATTGTTTCAGTCAAGGGTCCACAAATACTGCTAAAATTTCGGATAAACTTTCTGTAAAAGCTAGCCAAACCATGAAAAGATCTTACCTCAATAGCACTCCTTGGAGTAGGCCATTCAAGGATAGCCTGTACCTTCTCTGGGTCCATTTTTAGACCTTCTGCTGAAACTACAAATCTCAAATACATTAACTCTTTCTTCACAAAACTGCACTTCTTCAAATTAATCAACAATTTCTCTTCTCTCAGCTTCTCAAATACCATACGAATATGCATCATATGCTCCTCCAATGTCTTACTAAAGATCAAAATATCATCTAGATAAACAATGACAAACTTACCCAGAAATTCTTTCAGAACCTCGTTCATGAGCCGCATGAAAGTGCTCGGTGCATTGGTTAGCCCAAAAGGCATGACTAACCACTCATACAGTCCTTCCTTTGTCTTGAAGGCAGTCTTCCATTCATCTCCTTCTCTGATCCGAATCTGATGATATCTACTTTTCAGATCTATCTTTGAGAAATACACAGCTCCACTCAAACAGTCCATAATATCATCCATTCGTGGCAATGGAAACCAGTACTTGATTGTGATCTTGTTTATTGCCCTCGAATCTGTACACATCCTCCATTCTTCATTCTTCTTTGGTGCTAATACCGCCGTTACAGCATAGGGACTCAGACTCTCACGGATCAATCCTTTCTGTAACAGTTCATGTACTTGTCTGTTCAAATCCTCACTTTCTGCAGGTGTCATTCTATGTGCTACCTTATTCGACAAACTCGCTCCTGGAATCAAGTCCATCTGATGACTGATCTTCCTGGCTGGTGGTAATCCATCAGGCACGTTATCGGATACAATATCTTTAAACTCATTCAATAAATCTGCAACTTCTACAGGAACATCTTCTACTTCCTCTTTACCAGCTTTTGGAATTAAAGCAAAACATACATGCTCATGCCTCATACCATCTAGGAAATTTCTTCCATCAACAAGAGTTATCCTTGCAGTACCACATACCTTTTATTCAGTCTCCTTCAATGGTTTTAGCTTATGTCGTACTCCATCCTTTGTCAGGGAATAGGTATTCGCACGACCATCATGTACAACACATCTGTCAAACTACCATGGTCTACCCAACAACATATGACATGCATCCATAGATATGATATCACACAATACCTCATCTTGGTATCCACCGATCTTGAACTTTACCGGGCACTGTTCACTAACCATGACCTTGTGGTCATCCTGTACCCAGGCAATCCGATATGGATGTGGTGTTTCTGTCTCTTGAGTTTCAACTTTGTCACCATCTCTTCTGACACCAAGTTGTCAGTGCTTCCACTATCAATAATCACATCACAGCATTTACCCTCACACTTGCATCTAGTGCGAAACAGGCTCCTCCTTTGCTCAGGTTCATTCTCACCACTCAACAGGACTCTTCTGTTAATCAACGTTTCTCCTCTTTCAGCATCTTCAGAATTTGATGATCTGGCATCTTCATCTACATGTGCAACTCTGGCCTGGCCTTCATTTCTCCTATCTGTTCTGCCTTGGCGCTGAGGACATTCAAATGCCCTGTGACCTTCTTCTCCACAGTGAAAACATGTTCCACGGAAGCCACCTCTTCCAGATCCTTGTCCTCTTCCTCTCCCTCTTTGATCTCTATTATTCTGATCTTGGAAGTGATTGAAATTATTTCCTTACTGATTTTGACTGCTACTGGCCTCATCCTTCTTTTTCGGATCTTCATTTCGGCCACCATATGACCGTCCACTAGATCGTCCACCGCGACCTCTTCCATTTTGTTTGCTCTCAAACTTCTTATTCAGCTTTTCCTCCACTTTTAGGGCAAACTGGTATGCCTCTTCAATACTATTCATTCGAACCAGATTTAGCTCCTCCTGAATGCTTGGCCTTAACCCATTAAGGTATCAGGCAACTTTCTCCTTATCAGCTTCTGCATGGCCTGTTCTGATGAGAAGTCGATAGAACTCCTCTGTATACTCATGAACAGATCTTCCTGCTTGCTTCAAACTCTGCATTTTCTTTAGTAGGTCAAGCTCATAATCAACAGGAATGAACTGTCGCTTCAATTTATCCACCATCCGATCCCATCTCGTGATTTTCTCCTTTCCCCTTCTATTTCGCTCCAACTGAATCTCTTGCCACCATATCTTCGCATGACCTTTCAGTCTGGCCTTCGCAAATTTGACATTATCAGGATCCTCAACATCTTCATACTCAAAATATTCTTCACATTCATATATCCAGTCGATCAATTCCTCTGGGTTAAGATTTCTAGAAAATGTAGGAACCTCAATCTTAGGTCTTTTCCCAATCTTGGAAATCGCCTGAAAAAGTCTTTCTTCCTCCTGGTTCACAATTTCGGCTTCTCCTTCTTAATATTTTTCTTCGGCTTCATCCTCGCTTTCGTCTCTAACATCGAGATTCATTCCTCTGCGAATCTCTTCTTGCAATGCTCGCACTTGTCTCTGCAGCTCTCTAACCTCAGGTGTCACAGCACCAACTCTTCCGCCACGTTCTCCTCGTGGAGGCATTTTCACGATGCGTGCTGAAACCCTAGCCACGGTCCTGGTGCAAACTGCCTCACCATCGGTGATCTGTTTACACACTCAAGAACTCCTGCTCTGATACCACTTGATGAAGGGTGCTCCCCTTAATACCACAAACACATAACAGAAATAGAGAAACAACAACAATATGCAAGAACAGAAAATTGGCTTCTTATTATCTCCACAAATGTGGAATTACAAACTTTCACAATTACAATATGCAAAGCCACATGGGCATTCCCTTACAATATTCTTTAGGACAAAGCCTCAAATCAATACCCAGATCTACTACCCAGAACTATTCTGAACTGCCTAAGACAATAATACAGCCTTCCTTATATAGGCAATTATCCACCGCCTGGGAAGGTTCCAGAATTTTACCCAATAAGGCCGACCAAACTTAGAATTATTTTATTTTACATTTTATTAATCATAGTCGGCTCAAAATAACTTTTGAAACCCGAACAGAAATTTTGAAGAAAATTATTTTCCGCCATTTCAGGTGGCCCAACTTCCGAAGACCATAAGTCATCACAAGTTGACCCGCTCGGCTATTATAACCCCATTTCAGAAACGCCACGAAGCGCTCTACAGGCCTAATTGGCGCAAGCGCCCGTCACTCAAATTTTCATCCTCATTCGGGGCCTCTAAAGCCTTCAAAACTGAGTTCAAAGTTTCTGTATCCTGCTGCCAATACCGAAAATCTTCAATATCTTCAAAATCACACTTGATCTAGCCATGAAACTTTGCTGGTAGACTTATATGACCAAAATGAACCTCCAAGAAAGAAATCAGATCATTCTGAGCACCTACGAAAATTACCAAAAATAGTAACTTCCCATAAATAGTAGCTCTGCACAAAATAACCCTTATTAAATATAAAAATAGAAATATTTTTAGGTGATTCAAGATTGCTCTTACACCCAGGATGCTCCTGCATCAGACACCCGGGGTAATTTGAGAAGTGACCCTGTCACGACTCAGGTGTGTAGAGGAAAACCAAGACGGTTAACCTCCTCCTTTGTTAGCCATGATGAATCTTCAACAGGTCATCCTTTCCACTTGACCAGATATTCTTCATATGTCCTATTCCTTGTGCTTCTACCAACATCACTATCCAGTATATCTTCAATCTCCTTAGTGTCTGAACTAGTTGCTGGAATACTCCACTGTGCTGCTATGATCTCATCTTCAACACCTCCTTCATGATACTCTGTCAGATCTGAAATGTTAAAAACTGGTGAAATATTTAGCTCAGTAGGCAATTCTACCTCACATGCATTTCCTGAATCATGTTTCTTCAGTATCCTACATGGTCCAAACTTCTTCATTTTCAGCTTGTTATATGTACCAACTGGAAACCGCTCCTTCCGCAAATGAACCATGACTTCATCACCAACCTGAAATTCCTTATACCTCATTTTCTCATCTGCCTTAGCCTTATACTATGCGTTCATCTTGGTAATATGCTTCCTCACCTCCTCATCGATGTTCTTCAAGTGTTCTGCAAAATCCTCAGCTTCAGCACTACTTATTTCTCCTTTATCTATCTTCCTCAATTCAGATGCATTTCTTGGACTACTTCCATATACAATCTAGAATGGTGATTTACCAGTTCTCCTGTTGACAGAATTATTGTATGCAAATTCTGCCTGTGGTAAAATTAAATCCCATCCCGTTGGCTTATCTCCAACCAAACATCTTATCAAATTTCCCAAACTCCTATTCACCACCTCTGTCTGTCCATCAGTCTGTGGATGATGTGATGAACTGAACTTCAAATCTGTCTTTAACTTCTTCCATAATGTACGCCAGAAATATCCAAAAAACTTAGTGTCCCGATCTGAAACTATGGTCTTTGGCAAACCATGAAGTCTCACTACTTTTGTGAAAAACAATTCTGCTACATGAACAGCATCATTAGTCTTCTTGCAGGGAATGAAATGTGTCATCTTCAAAAATCTGTCAACTACTACAAAAATTGAATCATGTCCGCGCTGTGTCCTCGGTAAACCAAGAATAAAGTCCATGCTGATATCCTCCCAAGGCTTCTCTAGTACAGGTAATGGCTGATACAATCCTGTATTCTGCTTCACTCCTTTCGCCATCTGACATACTCTGCAACTTTGTACAAACTTCTTCACATCTTGCTGCAATTGTGGCCAATAATAATTCTCACCAACCAAAGCAACAGTTTTATCACGACCAAAATGTCCAGCCAACCCTCCACTATGCTTCTCCTTGATGAGATTCTCCCTCATAGAACTTCGTGGAATGCACAACTGACTCCCTCTGAATAGCATATCATCCTGGATGATGAAATCCAACCATTTTGTCCTGTCTAGAGTAACAGGCTCGGTACAAGCTTTCCAAGCTTCACCAAAATCAGGATCCTCTGGATACAAATTATTGAGTTCCTTGAACCCAACCACTTCAATCTGCATTTCTGTCAGCAATAGTTTCCTTCTGCTAAGAGCATCTACAACCCTATTAGACTTTCCACTCCTATGTTTCAAAACAAATGTATAACTCTGCAAAAACTCAACCCATTTCAAATGCCTCTGATTCAACTTTCCTTGACTATTCAAATATTGCAAAGCTTGATGATCAGTATACAAAACAAACTCCGTAGGAAGCAGATAATGTCTCCACTTCTTTAATGCCTGAACTATAGCATAAAATTTTTGATCATAAACAGAATATTTCCTCTTGGCATCATTTAACTTCTCACTGAAATAAGCAACAGGTTTACCTTCTTGGCTTATAACAGCTCCTATTGTAGTACCACTAGCATCACAATCTACTTGAAACACCTTATTAAAATCTGGAAGTGCTAAAACAGGTTGTTCTGTAACTTTTGGTTTCAATAATTGAAAACTCTTTTCTGCCCCATTAGTCCACTTAAACTCTTTTCTATCCCCTCTCATTGTTTCAGTCAAGGGTCCACAAATACTGCTAAAATTTCGGATAAACTTTCTGTAAAAGCTAGCCAAACCATGAAAAGATCTTACCTTAGTAGCACTCCTTGGAGTAGGCCATTCAAGGATAGCTTGTACCTTCTCTGGTTCTATTTTTAGACCTTCTGCTGAAACTACAAATCCCAAATACACTAACTCTTTCTTCACAAAACTACACTTCTTCAAATTAATCAACAATTCTCTTCTCTCAGCTTCTCAAATACCATACGAATATGCATCATATGCTCCTCCAATGTCTTACTAAAGATCAAAATATCATCTAGATAAACAATGACAAACTTACCCAGAAATTCTTTCAGAACGTCGTTCATGAGCCGCATGAAAGTGCTCGGTGCATTGGTTAGCCCAAAAGGCATGACTAACCACTCATACAGTCCTTCCTTTGTCTTGAAGGCAGTCTTCCATTCATCTCCTTCTCTGATCCGAATCTGATGATATCCACTTTTCAGATCTATCTTTGAGAAATACACAGCTCCACTCAAACAGTCCATAATATCATCCATTCGTGGCAATGGAAACCTGTACTTGATTGTGATCTTGTTTATTGCCCTCGAATCTGTACACATCCTCCATTCTCCATTCTTCTTTGGTGCTAATACCGCCGGTACAGCACAGGGACTCAGACTCTCACAGATCAATCCTTTCTGTAATAGTTCATGTACTTGTCTGTTCAACTCCTCACTTTCTGCAGGTGTCATTCTGTGTGCTGCATTATTCAGCAAACTCACTCCTGGAATCAAGTCCATCTAATGACTGATCTTCCTGACTGGTGGTAATCCATCAGGCACGTTATCAGAAATAATATCTTGAAACTCATTCAACAAATCTGCAACTTCTACAGGAACATCTTCTACTTCCTCTTTACCAGCTTTTGGAATTAAAGCAAAACATACATGCTCATGCCTCATACCATCTAGGAAATTTCTTCCATCAACAAGAGTTATCCTTACAGTACCACATACCTTTTTTTCAGTCTCCTTCAATGGTTTTAGCTTATGTCGCACTCCATCCTTTGTCAGGGAATAGGTATTCGCACGACCATCATGTACAGCACATCTGTCAAACTGCCATGGTCTACCCAACAACATATGACATGCATCCATAGATATGATATCACATAATACCTCATCTTGGTATCCGCCGATCTTGAACTTTACCGGGCACTCTTCACTAACCATGACCTTGTGGTCATCCTGTACCCAGGCAATCCGATATGGATGTGGGTGTTTCTGTCTCTTGAGCTTCAACTTTGTTACCATCTCTTCTGACACCAAATTGTCAGTGCTTCCACTATCAATAATCACATCACAGCATTTACCCTCACACTTGCATCTAGTGCGAAATAGGCTCCTCCTTTGCTCAGGTTCATTCTCACCACTCAACAGAACTCTTCTGTTAATCAACGTTTCTCCTCTTTCAGCATCTTCAGAATTTGATGATCTGGCATCTTCATCTACATGTGCAACTCTGGCCTGGCCTTCATTTCTCCTATCTATTATGCCTTGGCACTGAGGACATTCAAATGCCCTGTGACCTTCTTCTCCACAGTGAAAACATGTTCCACGGAAGCCACCTCTTCCAGATCCTTGTCCTCTTCCTCTCCCTTTTTGATCTCTATTATTCTGATCCTGGAAGCGATTGAAATTATTTTCTCGCTAATTTTGACAGCTACTGGCCTCATCCTTCTTTTTCGGATCTTCATTTTGGCCACCATATGACCGTCCACCAGATTGTCCACCGCGACCTCTTCCGTTTTGTCTGCTCTCAAACTTCTTGTTCAGCTTTTCCTCTACTTTTAGGGAAAACTAGTATGCCTCTTCAATACTATTCATTCGAACCAGATATAGCTCCTCCTGAATGCTTGGCCTTAATCCATTAAGGTATCGGGCAAATTTCTCCTTATCAGCTTCTGCATGGCCTGTTCTGATGAGAAGTCGATAGAACTCCTCTGTATACTCCTGAACAGATCTTCTTGCTTGCTTCAAACTCTGCATTTGCTTTAGTAGGTCAAGCTCATAATCAACAGGAATGAACTGTCGCTTCAATTTATCCACCATCCGATCCCATCTCGTGATTTTCTCCTTTCCCCTTGTATTTCGCTCCAACTGAATCTCTTGCCACCATATCTTCGCATGACCTTTCAGTCTGGTCTTCGCAAATTTGACCCTATCAGGATCCTCAACATCTTCATACTCAAAATATTCTTCACATTCATTGATCCAGTCGATCAATTCCTCTGGGTTAAGATTTCCAGAAAATGTAGGAACCTCAATCTTATGTCTTTTCCCAATCTTGGAAATCGCACGAAAAAGTCTTTCTTCCTCCTAGTTCACAATTTCGGCTTCTCCTTCTTGATATTCTTCTTTGGCTTCATCCTCGCTTTCGTCTCTAACATCGAGATTCATTCCTCTGTGAATCTCTTCTTACAATGCTTGCACTTGTCTCTGCAGCTCTCTAACCTCAGGTGTCACAGCACCAACTCTTCCGCCACGTTCTCGTCGTGGAGGCATTTTCGTGATGCGCGCTGAAACCCTAGCCACGGTCCTGGTGCAAACTGCCTCACCGTCGGTGATCTATTTACACACTCAAGAACTCCTACTCTGATACCACTTGATGAAGGGTGCTCTCCTTAATACCACAAACACATAACAGAAATAGAGAAACAACAACAATATGCAAGAACAGAAAATTGGCTTCTTATTATCTCCACAAATGTGGAATTACAAACTTTCACAATTACAATATGCAAAGCCACATGGGCATTCCCTTACAATATTCTTTAGGACAAAGCCTCAAATCAATACCTAGATCTACTACCCAGAACTATTCTGAACTGCCTAAGACAATAATATAGCCTTCCTTATATAGGCAATTATCCACCGCTTCGGAAGGTTCTAGAATTTTAGCCAATAAAGCCGACCAAACTTAGAATTATTTTATTTTACATTTTATTACATCATAGTCGGCTCAAAATAACTTTTGAAACCCGAACAGAAATTTTGAAGAAAATTATTTTCTGCCATTTCAGGTGGCCCAACTTCCGAAGACCATAAGTCATCACCAGTTGACCCACTCGGCTATTATAACCCCAGTTCAGAAATGCCACGAAGCGCTCTACAGGCTTGACTGGCGCAAGTGCCCGTCACTCAAATTTTCATCCTCATCCGGGGCATCTAAAGCCTTCAAAACTGAGTTCAAAGTTTCTGTATCCTGCTGCTAATACCGAAAATCATCAATATCTTCAAAACTACACCTGATCTAGCCATGAAACTTTGCTGGCAGACTTATATGACCAAAATGAACCTCCAAGAAAGAAATCAGATCATTCTGAGTACCTACAAAAATTACCAAAAATAGTAACTTCCCATAAATAGCAGCTCTGCACAAAATAACCCTTATTGAATATAAAAATAGAAATATTTTTGGGTGATGCAAGATTGCTCTTACACCCAGGATTCTCCTGCATCAGACACCCGGGGTAATTTGAGAAGTGACCCTGTCACGACTCAGGTGTGTAGAGGAAAACCAAGACGGTTAACGTCCTCCTTTGTTAGCCATGATGAATCTTCAACATGTCGTCCTTTCCACTTGACCAGATATTCTTCATATGTCCTATTCTTTGTGCTTCTGCCAACACGACTATCCAGTATATCTTCAATCTCCTTAGTGTCTGAACTAGTTGCTGGAATACTCCACTGTGCTGCTATGATCTCATCTTCAACACCTCCTTCATGATACTCTGTCAGATCTAAAATGTTAAAAACTGGTGAAATATTTAGCTCAGTAGGCAATTCTACCTCACATGCATTTCCTGAATCATGTTTCTTCAGTATCCTACATGGTCCAAACTTCTTCATTTTCAGCTTGTTATATGTACCAACTGGAAACCGCTCCTTCCGCAAATGAACCATGACTTCATCACCAACCTAAAATTCCTTATACCTCTTTTTCTCATCTGCCTTAGCCTTATACTGTGCGTTCATCTTGGTAATATGCTTCCTCACCTCCTCATGGATGTTCTTCAAGTGTTCTGCAAAATCCTCAGCTTCAGCACTACTTATTTCTCCTTTATCTATCTTCCTTAATTCAGATGCATTTCTTGGACTACTTCCATATACAATCTGGAATGGTGATTTACCAGTGCTCCTGTTGACAGAATTATTGTATGCAAATTCTGCTTGTGGTAAAATCAAATCCTATCCCGTTGGCTTATCTCCAACCAAACATCTTAGCAAATTTCTCAAACTTCTATTCACCACCTCTGTCTGTCCATCAGTCTGTGGATGATGTGATGAACTGAACTTCAAATCTATTTTTAACTTCTTCTACAATGTACGCCAGAAATATCCAACAAATTTAGTGTCCCGATCTGAAACTATAGTCTTTGGCAAACCATGAAGTCTCACTACTTCTCTGAAAAATAATTCTGCTACATGAACAGCATCATTAGTCTTCTTGTAGGGAATGAAATGTGCCATCTTCGAAAATCTGTCAACTACTACAAAAATTGAATCATGTCCCCGCTGTGTCCTCGGTAAACCAAGAACAAAGTCCATGCTGATATCCTCCCAAGGCTTCTCTGGTACAAGTAATGGCTGATACAATCCTGTATTCTGCTTCACTCCTTTCGCCATCTGACATACTCTGCAACTCTGTACAAACTTCTTCACATCTTGCTGCAATTGTGGCCAATAATAATTCTCACCAACCAAAGCAACGGTTTTATCACGACCAAAATGTCCAGCCAACCCTCCACTATGCTTCTCCTTGATGAGATTCTCCCTCATAGAACTTCGTGGAATGCACAACTGACTCCCTCTAAATAGCATATCATCCTGGATGATGAAATCCAACCATTTCGTCCTGTCTAGAGTAACAGGTTCTGTACAAGCTTTCCAAGCTTCACCAAAATTAGGATCCTCTGGATACAAATTATTGAGTTCCTTGAACCCAACCACTTCAATCTGCATTTCTGTCAGCAATAGTTGCCTTCTGCTAAGAGCATCTGCAACCCTATTAGACTTTCCACTCCTGTGTTTCAAAATAAATGTATAACTCTGCAAAAACTCAACCCATTTCAAATGCCTCTGATTCAACTTTCCTTGACTATTCAAATATTGTAAAGCTTGATGATCAGTATACAAAACAAACTCCGTAGGAAGAAAATAATGTCTCCACTTCTTTAATGCCTGAACTATAGCATAAAATTTTTGATCATAAACAGAATATTTCCTCTTGGCATCATTTAACTTCTCACTGAAATAAGCAACAGGTTTACCTTCTTGGCTCATAACAGCTCCTATTGCAGTACCACTAGCATCACAATCTACTTGAAACACCTTATTAAAATCTGGAAGTGCTAAAACAGGTTGTTCTGTAACTTTTTGTTTCAATAATTGAAAACTCTTTTCTGCCCCATTAGTCCACTTAAACTCTTTTCTATCCCCTCTCGTTGTTTCAGTCAAGGGTCCACAAATACTGCTAAAATTTCGGATAAACTTTCTGTAAAAGCTAGCCAAACCATGAAAAGATCTTACCTCAGTAGCACTCCTTGGAGTAGGCCATTCAAGGATAGCCTGTACCTTCTCTGGGTCCATTTTTAGACCTTCTGCTAAAACTACAAATCCCAAATACACTAACTCTTTCTTCACAAAACTGCACTTCTTCAAATTAATCAACAATTTCTCTTCTCTCAGCTTCTCAAATACCATACGAATATGCATAATATGCTCCTCCAATGTCTTACTAAAGATCAAAATATCATCTAGATAAACAATGACAAACTTACCCAGAAATTCTTTCAGAACCTCGTTCATGAGCCGCATGAAAGTGCTCGGTGCATTGGTTAGCCCAGAAGGCATGACTAACCACTCATACAGTCCTTCCTTTGTCTTGAAGGCAATCTTCCATTCATCTCCTTCTCTGATCCAAATCTGATGATATCCACTTTTCAGATCTATCTTTGAGAAATACACAGCTCCACTCAAACAGTCCATAATATCATCCATTCGTGGCAATGGAAACCTGTACTTGATTGTGATCTTGTTTATTGCCCTCGAATCTGTACACATCCTCCATTCTCCATTCTTCTTTGGTGCTAATACCGCTGGTACAGCATAGGGACTCAGACTCTCACGGATCAATCCTTTCTGTAACAGTTCATGTACTTATCTGTTCAACTCCTCACTTTCTGCAGGTGTCATTCTGTGTGCTGCCTTATTCGACAAATTCACTCCTGAAATCAAGTCCATCTGATGACTGATCTTCTTGACTGGTGGTAATCCATCAGGCACGTTATCGGATACAATATCTTGAAACTCATTCAATAAATCTGCAACTTCTACAGGAACATCTTCTACTTCCTCTTTACCAGCTTTTGGAATTAAAGCAAAACATACATGCTCATGCCTCATACCATCTAGGAAATTTTTTCCATCAACAAGAGTTATCCTTGCAGTACCACATACCTTTTCTTCAGTCTCCTTCAATGGTTTTAGCTTATGTCGCACTCCATCCTTTGTCAGGGAATAGGTATTCGCATGACCATCATGTACAGCACATCTGTCAAACTACCATGGTCTACCCAACAATATATGACATGCATCCATAGATATGATATCACACAATACCTCATCTTGGTATCCGCCGATCTTGAACTTTACCGGGCACTGTTCACTAACCATGACCTTGTGGTCATCTTGTACCCAGGCAATCCGATATGAATGTGGGTGTTTCTGTCTCTTGAGCTTCAACTTTGTCACCATCTCTTCTGACACCAAATTGTCAGTGCTTCCACTATCAATAATCACATCACAGCATTTACCCTCACACTTGCATCTAGTGCGAAACAGGCTCCTCCTTTGCTCAGGTTCATTCTCACCACTCAACAGGACTCTTCTGTTAATCAACATTTCTCCTCTTTCAGCATCTTCAGAATTTGATGATCTGGCATCTTCATCTACATGTGCAACTCTGGCCTGGCCTTCATTTCTCCTATCTGTTCTGCCTTGGCGCTGAGGACATTCAAATGCCCTGTGACCTTCTTCTCCACAGTGAAAACATGTTCCATGGAAGCCACCTCTTCCAGATCCTTGTCCTCTTCCTCTCCCTCTTTGATCTCTATTATTCTGATCCTTGAAGCGATTGAAATTATTTCCTCGCTGATTTTGACTGCTACTGGCCTCATCCTTCTTTTTTGGATCTTCATTTCGGCCACCATATGACCGTCCACCAGATCGTCCACCGGGACCTCTTCCGTTTTGTCTACTCTCAAACTTCTTGTTCAGCTTTTCCTCTACTTTTAGGGCAAACTGGTATGCCTCTTCAATACTATTCATTCGAACCAGATTTAGCTCCTCCTGAATGCTTGGCCTTAACCCATTAAGGTATTGGGCAACTTTCTCCTTATCAGCTTCTGCATGGCCTGTTCTGATGAGAAGTCGATAGAACTCCTCTGTATACTCCTGAACAGATCTTCCTGCTTGCTTCAAACTCTGCATTTTCTTTAGTAGGTCAAGCTCATAATCAATAGGAATGAATTATCGCTTCAATTTATCCACCATCCGATCCCATCTCGTGATTTTCTCCTTTCCCCTTTTATTTCGCTCCAACTGAATCTCTTGCCACCATATCTTCGCATGACCTTTCAGTCTGGCCTTCGCAAATTTGACCCTATCAGGATCCTCAACATCTTCATACTCAAAATATTCTTCACATTCATTGATCCAGTCGATCAATTCCTCTGGGTTAAGATTTCCAGAAAATGTAGGAACCTCAATCTTAGGTCTTTTCCCAATCTTGGAAATCGCCCAAAAAAGTCTTTCTTCCTCCTGGTTCACAATTTCAGCTTCTCCTTCTTGATATTCTTCTTCGGCTTCATCCTCGCTTTCGTCTCTAACATCGAGATTCATTCATCTGCGAATCTCTTCTTGCAATGCTCGCACTTGTCTCTGCAGCTCTCTAACTTCAGGTGTCACAGCACCAACTCTTCCGCCACGTTCTCGTCGTGGAGGCATTTTCGTGATGCGCGCTGAAACCCTAGCCACGGTCCTGGTGCAAACTGCCTCACCGTCGGCGATCTGTTTACACACTCAAGAACTCCTACTCTGATACCACTTGATGAAGGGTGCTCCCCTTAATACCACAAACATATAACAGAAATAGAGAAACAACAACAATATGCAAGAACAGAAAATTGGCTTCTTATTATCTCCACAAATGTGGAATTACAAACTTTCACAATTACAATATGCAAAGCCACATGGGCATTCCCTTACAATATTCTTTAGGACAAAGCCTCAAATCAATACCCAGATCTACTACCCAGAACTATTCTGAACTGCCTAAGACAATAATACAGCCTTCCTTATATAGGCAATTATCCACCGCCTGGGAAGGTTCCAGAATTTTAGCCAATAAGGCCGACCAAACTTAGAATTATTTTATTTTACATTTTATTACATCATAGTCGGCTCAAAATAACTTTTGAAATCTGAACAGAAATTTTGAAGAAAATTATTTTCCGCCATTTCAGGTGGCCCAACTTCCGAAGACCATAAGTCATCACCAGTTGACCCGCTCGGCTATTATAACCCCATTTCAGAAACGCCACGAAGCGCTCTATAGGCTTGACCGGCACAAGCACCTATCACGCAAATTTTCATCCTCATCCGGGGCCTCTAAAGCCTTCAAAATTGAGTTCGAAGTTTCTGTATCCTGCTGCCAATACCGAAAATCTTCAATATCTTCAAAACTACACCTGATCTAGCCATGAAACTTTGTTGGCAGACTTATATGACCAAAATGAACCTCCAAGAAAGAAATCAAATCATTCTGAGCACCTACGAAAATTACCAAAAATAGTAACTTCCCATAAATAGCAGCTCTGCACAAAATAACCCTTATTGAATATAAAAATAGAAATATTTTTGGGTGATGCAAGATTGCTCTTACACCCAGGATGCTCCTGCATCAGTATTTTCCATTGATGATAGTTAGAGTTATTTAACTTGATTTTCAGAATTAGGGTAGATGTGATTAACTAAATAAATGATTAAATGAACTTGAACAAAGTGAGATATAATTAATATCTAATGATAAAGAACAAGAAAAAAGATTTACTCAAGGTTAAGAAGCTTTGAATAAAACATATTGAATTCTTTTTTAAAAAAATAAATTTTATTAAATATTTTAACATAAAGGAGATACATTGATTAAAATTAAATTAAGGGTGAAATCATGAATTAAAAAGTATAATGAACAATGTAATAATGTTAATTAAGATTTATTTATGCAAATTGTTCGAAACAAAAAAAAAAAAAAATCAAAAGCTTGTGTTAAATATAAACTAGAATTAATTGAATTTAAATGGATTTGGAAATTAACAATGTGATTTAAATGTGAATCAAATTAACTAATTTAAAAAATAAACTAATATTAAAAATTTCATCAAGCAAATTTTAAAAACAAATTAATATCAACGAGTATTACATCAATGGATTTGACAATTTGAATTGAAAGATAACAAATTGAATTTAAAGTAGTATCAATCTAATAAACTAATTTAAAACCAAGATAGCATTAAAATATAAAAATAATTGAACTTTTATATTTAAGCAAATTCATTTACAAAACAGTCAAATAGATTTTAAAAATAGTAGAATAAGCTTAAATACTAAGCTAAGAATAGTTGAAAGGATTGAATTAATACAAAGGAATCAACTAAATAAAGATCAAAGACCTAGACTAGTTAGCTAAGTTTAGATTTAATTAACAAAACTGCAGTAAAAATGCAGAGGTTATATGCCAAAATGCAACCAAGGAATGATTTCTATGACGAATCTACAAAAAACGTCAGTAATGAACCTTGCATTTATCTCAAATGAAGGCAAAATTTAAAAAATTGTTCACAAGATAGCTTAATTTGAGGTTTCTGCACAAAACCCAGATCGTGGATTTTTTAGATTCTCTCTTATCTATTCATAAAAATGAATTCAAAATGGCTATGCTGAGTTTAGACTCTTTTTTTTAAAAGACAAGAATAGAAAGAGTTATAGTTAGATAATAAACAACAGATAGAGATAGAGAGATAAATATATATATATATATATATATATATATATATATATATATATATATATATATATATATATATATATATATATATATATATATATATATATATATATATATATATATATATGAATTTTATCAAAACAATGAGCAGATATTTAACAAGGAACACAACAATGAGAAGCAATGCAACAAGAAATATATATTGAATGGATTAATATTAAACAACAACAAAAAAAAAAATTAATCAATAGATATTCTTATTTTAACCAGCAAAAAGAATAATATTACAAAGATTACATTTAAGAGATAAAATAAATAGAAATTTGATTATAAGAAGATTAGATTTAATAGTAGATTTGCATAGAACATAGATTAAAATGAGAAATAAACAACAAATTATTATGATATGAAAAATGATAAGTAAATAGAGATAAAACAATAGATAAATGCCTGCAACAAATCAAATATCTCCTACAAGCATGGAGGTTAGAAAGAAATAAAAGATAGATAGTTTGAAATCACTAAAAAAGTTAGATTTAAACCAAGCTAAAGCAAATGAGAAATGCCTGCAAGAAAAAAGGTAAAATATCCTACATGCAAGGGATTAGAAATCTGGAAAAAAATTGAGTTAGGCCTGCAACAAAATAAACTATCTTGCATGCACAAGATTTTTATAAAACTAAAAAAAGAATAGTTTGATGAAACCTACAAGAAATATTAGATTAGTGCTTACAAAAAACTACTAGAAATGAAGAAAGATGAGTTGGGTTTGGCGGTGAACCGACCAAACCCCAAAAAAATAAAAAAGCTATTCTCTGGTGGCAAGCCTTCAAAAAGAGGGTTAGAGAGAAATAAAAAATATATGAAAGAAAAAAGTTAGAGCTATAACAAAAACAAATATTATATCTATAAAAGAACTTGAATAAAAACTTGCTCCTTTGAATATCACCTTCCTACAAAATACTTAAACACGGATTAGTAGCTATGATACCATGTTAGAAATAATAAAAGAATGGAAACAAGATCAAAAAGATAATCCAAGAAAGTGAAGTGCAAGAAGGATTTTACCATAAACCAAATGTGAGAAAGTTTGCAAAATCAAACACCAAAACCAAGATAATACTCCAAGAATCAAACAAGACCCAAGAGATTTTCTTAAGGGGAAAAGAAAAGAAAAATCTCATATGTATTATGAATGAGGCATGAAAAGCCTAAAGAGAGAGAAAGATAGAATATGAGAAAGACGCTCAATACAATATGATAGAACTTTTAGGAGAGAAATTGTGTGTACGAAATGTGTAAGAAAATTATGTCAAGTGTGTGGAGAAACATCTCTTAAGTAGAGATGAGTGAAGGAGTTTGCATGTAACTCCCTATGTAAATGAGTACCACATTCATACAAGTGTGTGCCAAGTGTGAGCATCCTCATAAGGAGGAATAAACCATTTTCCTTATTAAAGGAATTTAAAAATATGAGTTGTCCTCGCACTTGGACCAGAGGACAAAATTACATGGAGAGATTCCTTTCGGAATATCCTAAAGTAAATAAAAGAGGATACATTGGTTTATTGTCAAATTAAATAAAACAACCAAGGAAAGATTGCTAATTCTAACAGAACCCTTACCATTTGGAGGCCCTTGGTAGTATCAATTGACTCCAAAGAGACTTAAAATCTTATGCCCCTCATGTAAATAGTGTGAACCCTGCAAGAACTCTTAAATTCAAGGGAAATAATGGTATCATAACCATTCATGGATTTAACGTATGTAGAAAATTTTTCTCTCTACACTATTCTCAAAACTTATTGATCATTTTTTACACTTTCATATTTAGTCCTTTTGATATATAAGAAATAAACTCCCATTATTTTAAGGTCCTAGGTATAATAATATCTAGTAGTTTAATAAGGGAGATTTATCGTAAGAAACCATTTTATATTGTAGAGAATAATTGTCATCATTGAACACTATTCAAAGAGTAATATCATTTACATTGAGGAGATGAATAAATCATTTTCCAAAAAGAAGATCATTATTTACATTCATTTTTAACTTATAAGAACATGTTCTTTCAGAGAGAAGATATATCATACTAAGTTATAATGTCTCAAATTTGGGTGTCACGGTTTAATTACAAATGAGCCACAAAATTATCCTCCCTATATAAACATGTTAAAGTTTTTAAATTCACAAAATTTAAACAAATTTAACTTACTCTCTCCAATAATATATTCATGGGACCATCAAGGGGTGGCTTTGGAGCTTAACATGTTTATAAAATTTTTAGAATCCCCTTCAACGCCTATATTTTTAATAATTTTCTAATAGCCTAAAAGAGACCATGGTGATCAATAATAGCTTCAACAAAGTTATAGAATTAGACATCTAAATTCCTAGCTTAGGCAATGATCAAATATCATTTATATTCCTTATTAGACTACCTTCACTTGCTTGAAGTATTCACAAAGGTTATTCATAGAGTTCAATTGACATATGATAGGAAAGTAAATAAAAAACTAATTCATAAATAATATAATAATTTTAGAGAACAATATTATGATCATGTTGCATGCTCCTTACTATGTAGTACATCCATGTTTGTTTAGAAATTTTTATTTTTATTATATCTCTTTCTCTTTTAAATCAATAGTCTAATATATCATATATAGGAAATATTTGGAGGATTAGACATATAATATATCATATATAATATTATATCATTGATAGATTTCTCAAGATAAATCTACTTTATTAAGTTGAAACATTTTATTGATTGAGTTCTATGACTATTTGAGTATTTATGCAACCTTGTTTGATAATCTTGCATATTGATCCATCTTTCCATAAGCTCATTGGATTATAAAATTAATATAAAACCTTATTTGATATAGGAATATAAATAAGTCCTATGGTGTCCAAAATTACCAAAGAACATAAAACAAGGTTAAATCAAATCAAACTAATTTTGTATCTAGAGTAAATTTTTCAAATCGAAGGTATGGTTTGATGATGGCACATAGAAAAATATATGAATCTCTATAATACTAAGAGGAATATCTCAATCTCTTTGGAATGTAATGTACATACATATGAGACTATCTGAGAGGGAATTCTAAATTTGGAGATTAAATAATTTCCCAAAGATTGCAAAATCTTCCAAGAAAAAGTAGATAAAAAATATTATTAAAAACCAGTTTACAACAAAGTAGATTTTGACATCCTTCAAATAAAAATCTAAAACTTGAGGTCATTAAATTTTATACACACAAGAAATAAAATTTTCTAGAAGGATTAAATATATTGGGTTCTTCCAAGAGTGGCATGTGGCATAAATTGACACTTTTTTTTTACTAAGATTCCCTAAATGAATTAATAGGTAGTGTGGAAGTGGGAATGTACTAATGTAAATTTAGAAAAAAATAAAAATTAACATAATAAATAAAAGAATCCATTTTAGAGGTTGAAAGTAATAACCAAACTAATTTGAAAGAGGAGGCACTATATTGACAACATAACCAAGAAATCTAGAAGATAAATGAAGAACATGAATCCAGAGAATATGGGGAGAAAAGTATGGAAAGCTTTGTAGTACTCATCAACTCCCTCCCAACACTAAAAGAATCATGAAAACTAGAGATTGTGACAAAAATTTATGAGTTCGAGAGATTTTTAAAATAAATAAATAAATTGACTTTATATAGAAAATATTCTACCCAACAAAAAAAATCTAGAGAAATCGCCTCCACCACTGCGAAGTAGACAAAACAAGTTTTTCAACTATATCTGATTTTAAAAAACAGCCTCCATTTTCCCAAGATCTGAAAAAATTAAAAAAAATCCCCATTTTGAGGAACGTAGATGGGCCAAAATAAAATGAGGGGCTAAAAGAAAGTTGGCTCTTGGTCACCCAAATATTGACCTGCGTAAAAGCAAATAAAATAATTTAACGATCTTTAGTTTATTAAAATCCAATGTTTGGTTGAGGTAAATCTAGATAGATTGAATATGGAATAGTGGAATACGCTACAATTGATGTCATTAATTGATTCACCGCTATATTCAGATTTTAGGGTCATGTCTTTACAAATCTCTATTTTGGTTTAGATCCAGGCCTCTAGAACTCATAATCATGATTGTAAAAAATGTAGTGTCTAGAATTAAACTTTGACTTATAGAAGTGAATCAATAGGTAATGGATTCAATTATATTAGATTCACCATAACTTGGCATACTTATGTCTAAAGTGAAGTGGTGTCTATAAATCTCATTTATGAAATTACAAATTGGTGTTCTTCTTAGCTATTTTTTTAAGTACCGCATTTTAATGGTGCTCGACCAAGATCAAAGATAGTAGGCAAACATGTAATGATACCTAATTTAATATTTGTAAATATACACTATGATAATAGGATTGTGATTTCTTTAATATTCTTTTAATGTTACCTAATAATTCTCCTTTTTCATAAAGTAAATTTCAAATGAATGAATAAGTTCAATAAAAAGATTAAAATAAATGTATAATATGTCAAATTACAATGGCTAATAGAATAGAATTGTTAAAATGAAACTTAAAATTTAAATTTCGCAAATGATAGATATTGAATCAACCTTAGCTTTTAGGAGTGATTGATAATAGGATTAAGATAGGATAATGTGATAAACTATATTTATGCAAGAATATGCCACTTGTAGACTTATTATTATAAAACATAAGATCCCATTAAAATATGTCCAAAAAATAGAGGTGGTCATGTACATACAGTTTTCACCATTAGAGTATCATTATTTGAACTATAATTTTTAGTTATCCTCAATTTTTCAATATTTTTTTGAAGAATACTAAATCTACGCTACATAGAAATAAATGTCATTTAAGAACTTACATGTATAATTATTTCCTCTCCACCTACACACTTCTATTAGAGTTCCCACAACTACTATTCTACATTTACATTCTAAAAAGACTATTGCTACCACATTGACATATTGCATCCTCTAGTTGAAATTTTAATAAATCTAACAAGACTATTATTACCACATTTTACATGTTTCATCATTCAAACAATTTAATTGCGCCAATATAATATACTCCAACACTATCTAATTATGATTTTAGTAAAGCTATAATCAATGCACCGTATCACTACTACATTTTACATGTTGCACCCTCCAAATTATTTAATTGCATCGGTGTCATATACTAGCACATTATCTAGTTGTGATTTTAAGATATCGGTGACCACAGTTAAAAATCAATCTTCAACATGATAATCAAATGACAACTTTTATTCAACATTCAACCACTTTTATCATAACCCCTTGACAACTTTTATTCAACATTCAACAACAAAATACAAATGTGAATACTACTTTCTTCTCGGCACTTGCTGGGTGAGAAACGTATGAACCCTCAAAACATATGCTACCATTTACACTATTCAAAACAGTTAAATATTTATCTATTTATTACATGAATTATTTTATGAATGACAATGAAAAGTTACAAAATTTCAATATATAAAACTCCAAAATAAATATGAATAATCCGCCACAAGAAAGAATTAGCCAGGCATCTAATGGTAGTGGATTGTGCTCACTCAAATCAAAATGTGTATTAGGATAACAAAAACGTGGATCTTTCTCTGAGATGGGCACAACCATCTCTGTGATATGACCCAGGATTTTCATTTAAAATGGCCTTCATAAATCAGTCGCATTAGCCATCTAAAACAAATATCACTAGATCGTTTCACTTAAATCAAATCAATTATTTATACAATAAAGGATTTCCTCTGTCACTGTCATGAAAACAAAATCTGTAAAAGTAATGCCTAAAATAACCCTTATTAAATACAAACAATCTAGCCTATAAAAATATAATAAATATAAACATATAAATCTCATATTTCTATTAACCAAAACAAACTTTCTCATAGTAACTACTATTTTTTCTCTGCTCAAATAAACTCTCCTTCGTAAGAAAGTGACTGTCCAGTAACTTCCAGAGTTCCCCCAAACTCTTCAGCAAATCAATTCACAATGAAATGAACTATTCAGCAGATCAAATCAGAGAATTTTTACTGAAGGAGTTGGGAGAACTCAAGCAGTCGAGAACACAAGAAGTTTAATCCTGCAAACTCCTGAACAACATATGGTTGATAAATAGCCTTACAAAAGTATGGATAAGAATAAACGAGTGGCCGAGAAAGTGATGCATTGAACCTGGTCATCTTCTTTATCCAGTTCATTGAATGTAGACTTCTTTTTGATAAGGAAACTACCTGGGAAAGAATCTATATATGGTACCGGGTGCAGTAATTTTGAAAATAACCAATTTGATTGCACTATATTCTTAGTATGGGGAAGAGGGCCTTATAATGGCATATTACAATTTGAGCGGTTGGTGTAGTGTCTTATGGTAGTAAAACATACATGTGGACAATTTAAATATTTTGTTCTATGAGCATTTTAATCTGTTAAATCTAAATTATAAATGATTAACTTGAAGTGGACATATAAATTTATAGTTGTTGAACAATTTGATGTGGTACATATTGAAATGGTCTTGTTATTACAATTTACTACATTTCATTTTATGAAAAATTAATCATATTTGAATGGTACATCATTATTACATTCAGTTTGTACACCACTACACTTAGTTAACATGACCTACATACTTGTCTATATAATGAACTTTAGCAATTGCACTACAAATAATGTAGTAAGTGTATTAAATACTACACAAGGGTCTACCAATTACTATAAATTTAATAGATAAATAGTAATTGCACTTTAATTGATTGGAAAGTGATTATAGTTCATAGTTTTGGTGAAGCTCAATAACTCCCTGCAAATACATTGTCTAACATGAGAATAAAGTGAAACTAATTGACAACAAGATAAAATATTTGAGCATATCTACATCTCTTATTTACACATCTAAAACATGTGTGTCACATCTCTTGTTGTAGGAGGATAACAAAAATAAATTATATAACAATAGGTAAAGATGTTGTGGGGTCACCTACCATGCTAAGGGAAAGGTATGGCACCCCTTTGTAGATTTTATTTCCCTAAGGATGGGTAAGATATGGTAACAATATGGGAATCTTGATAGTAGTAGTAACATTCATTAAAGCATGTAGAGTACAAGAAATTCATGAAGGTAAAAGTAGGGTCACTACAAGTATGCAAGGAAATAGTTATACAAAATATGGGAACATGGAGGAGGCATGACCAAGTAGAATTAGATACCTCAAAAGAAATTTGTTCCATAGAATACCACAATCACCATGTATGCATAAAACTATCTTATTGAGAAGGTTTAGAAAGTTTAAAGAATGTGTAGTTAATAGTTGTAAGTGTAGATGTCATCACTTTTATCAATGTATTTTCTATTGATGTTTCAATGAGAGATTTTTAATAGATTATGGATTCCCATATAGGCTAAAAGGGTAGAGAAATTTGGTTAGAAAGAATTGGTGTGGCCAGGAAGGAGAGATGGAGTAAGTTCGAGGGAGTTGCAATATTAATAGAGATAGAAGAGAAAACTCGCATCAGAAATATCTTCAACTTTGTTGCTAGAGTTGAATATAAATTCTAACTCCTAGATCATAATTATCACCCATATAACTCCTAAAATAATTTTATGAACTTTTCTACTAGTAGGTTTCTTTTATGATTTTGGACATGCTTCTTATATGAATAGTTTTACTTTGTTTCCTTTTTAATTTGTGTAAGTATTGTACATTAAATATTTCATATAGATATATTTGTATATTTCTATCAATACATACATATATATATGAATATTTCCAGCATGATAGATATAATAAGTTATTCCTTTAAAAAATGTGTGTGTGTGCGCGCCCACGCATGTGCATGTCTATGTCTATGTCTATGTCTTGTATTTCGGATTTCAAGAACAACCTTGATTTCCTAGTAGTTTAAGGTTTTCATTAACTCTTTTTGGCTAGTTTTGATAACTTAATGTATTCTATGATGATGAGAATTTGTGAGGATGTATGATTACTATTAGTGATGTTTGAAAATTTGCTAAACATGGTTTTCACATTAAATTACATATTGAGGTAGATTAATATTGATATGTAAATAAATTTTTAGCATGATTTTTAATTGAATCAAATTTATTATTATATGTAATATTTAACCCATTTAGATTATTGTATGTACTTCAACATGTGCGTGTGTGTGTGTGTGCATATGCATATGAATATCTATGTCTATGTCTATGTCTGTGTCTGTGTCTATTTCTATGTCCATGTCCATGTCTATGTCCATGTCTATGTCTATGTCTATCTCTATCTCTATCTCTATATCTATATTTATATCACAAGTACTAGCCATCAAATCTACCTGAATTAGAATGTTTGAGTGTTCTCTCACATCCTTGATGAAGTTAGAAAGGAAGATAGAATTAAGGCCCAAATACTTCAACCTAACTCCAGTCATCATCCTACATAAGAATGAGTGTGACTTGAGTTAACCATCTAGGTTTTCAAGTAGACGACCATGAATCTCCTCATGATCCTTTGCTTTCTTTTGTTGATTTTTGGATTAGTTGTTCCAGTATAGATCTTTTCTATTTCTCTTTTGGTAATTTTTCCCATACCTAGCTTTTAGCTTTTAGTGGTATTGAGGATTTTGGATTTCGCATAGTCATTTTCTCACACTATCCGATGGTTTTTGGATTCGGTAGGTGCGGTGTATTGTATTGGTTGGAAATTTTTGAGAGCTTAATGTTTGTTCATCTTTCAACCTTCCACCTCTAGTCCTCGCTTCTTAGTTTTGAGGTACGGAGGTGGATATTACCAATTATTTTGCTCTTCCAAATTTAAATCGTGATAATGTAGATGGATAGATTTTTTTAAAATTTAAAAGTATGATCTTTGTGACATTTTATGCATAGGACATTTATGGTTTTATTTACTTGATTGATTTACTATATCATCCATTTTCATGGGACATTTTTTATTGTTTTTGGCGTTATTGTGATGTCCCAACAACGATGCCTCTATTTCCTATTTACATTGAGAAATCCATTTTAGTAGCCTTCATTTAGAATCAAATCATTTATTATCATTTCATGTTAGTTTATTCATTTTACTAAATGTTCTCCTGCATAATTCAACTCTTAGGGCATGATATTTGTCTCTCCTACTTAGTCATAGCTCTTCTTTCTTGGACAAGATTGATTATATCAGTGTAATGGTTTGTGAGGGGCACATCCGTATTTTCCTATTACATTTAACTATTTCCTTTATCTTGTGTGTTTCTAGTCTTCAAAACCATATGCATGTGTGATGTTCCTATAGAGTATTGCTCCCCTATCCTCATTACTATGAATGTGTGTGGGTTTTCTATTGTATTCCTACCAATAAAAAATTTGCATATTTTTCTCTGCATGCATGTAATTTTCCCTTCTTGGTTACTTGTGTTTGAATTTGGATTTTTCTATTTTAGATTCTAAATTTTGATCTGCAAATTTTATTATTTTCGTGGATGCATGTTTAATGTGGTTAGTAGTTCTATATATAGTAGATCTTAATTTTCAATTTTCTTGACTAGATGAATGTAAACCTATCGATATTATTAATAGGTTCTAGGTGAAACCTCTTCATAAGTCTATTGTTTTGTTATTTTTTACACTATGTGAGAAAAATTTATTTCCTTTTTTCATAGTATTTTTTATTAGAGTTAGGAAATTGGTCAAGTTAGGAAACATATTATTGGATAGGAATTATGCTTAATAATTAGTGATAATTAATTAGATTGTAAATATGTTGTTTTTTAATTTAGTTTATTTATAACTTTTTAAAAGTAAACTGCTACCTAGGGGTAGCTAACTTTGTATTCATTGTAAAGGAAAATACATATCAAGCATAAATAGTAGATAGAAGGATCCCAATGGCCTCTATAACCTCCCATTCTTTCTCAATTTATGTAGATGACAACAGGCTCTTATATACATCTAGTACACTATAAAATCTTTCCATATTATTCAAGATCTTAATACCATCCCTCATTAACTTGTTTGAATCCATCTTATCTCCACTCTTCAATACATACTTGACACAAAATACATCAATAACATAGCTTGTATATGCCATGGGATCGAGGTTCCTCAATGCTACCATGACAACCTCTTGTATACTTGGTGCCACCATCTTCCTAATGACCCTCTCTGCTAATGCAAAGTCTGCAATAGTGTGGACCACCATATAAAAAAAGCTCACTAAATAGCACTACATTATGATGCAAGGACTAGCCAGCATATTATGACTGAGGATTTTCATCACCACATCCACTTCTAAATCTCCCTCCAACACAAAAAATTTCTTCAATTGGGCATCCACCACAATGTTGCAATCATAAGCCATATTTTCCTTAACTACTAGAACTATCCTCTTTTATTTTTCCTTGGTTTCTACAATCAACACCCTTTCCTCTTATTTGGGCACTCTACTAACCATCACACTATTTTATTCTCTTGTTGGATATTTTTTCCTCATGATGGATGGAGTTTGATCTCAAATGTTGAACAAATAAACTCACACAACTATTTGCAAAATCTTAGTTTAACAAAATTCCATCCTTTTAAAGGAAATAAATACCCACATGGATAATTTTTTCTTAGATTATAGAGGGTTTTTCATGCAATATGGCTCTTATAGGTGGTAGTTGGGTCAATTATAAAGAAAGCTCAAGATCAAGATAAATAATTGTAGTGCAACAATATTGTACATTGAACTAACCATCTTTCATTTTGAGATGTGATGAAAATCAAGAAAAATTTTCAAGGAGACCTTATTGTAGGTGATGTTATATAATTTATCCTACAATGTGATATGGTGGATGAAATGACAACAATGGTAGAAACATAGCTCAATGATATGCTCTTCTAAGAGTTAAGGAACATAAAGGATGATGTGGCAGCACAAAACATCAACACTCTTGGATATTTCAATGAAGCACAAAACATTGATGATCATGATTAGAGGGAAGAGGAGGAAAAATGAAGTGGTTTAGTTCCTTATTCAAAATCCTTATTTTTACGATTGGATTATTTGGGTATGTTAAGCCATGTAATAATGTGATGTATAATTGATTCACATCTCTAACTTGGTTTAGACCACTCTCTTGGTTCACCCTTAGGATTGTTTTACAATTTCTTTATATTGTTTTCTATTAATTATATATGGACTTCACCTCTTTGCCAAAAAAACCTTGAATCAAAATTTTGTCTTTTTCATGAATGATTTGAATTAGATATATCCTACTTGAGTTGTTGGTAAAAATTAAAAATTA